>CAUYSK010006283.1:0-61233 GCA_963575035.1 Avahi laniger
CCCTGGCTAGAGTGAGTGCCGTGGCGTCAGCCTAGCTCACAGCAACCTCAGACTCCTGGGCTCAAGCAATCCTACTGCCCCAGTCTCCCAAGTAGCTGGGACTACAGGCATGCGCCATCATGCCCGGCTAATTTTTTCTACATATTTTTAGCTGTCCAATTAATTTCTTTCTATTTTTGGTAGAGACGGGTCTCCCTCTTGCTCAGGCTGGTCTCGAACTCCTGAGCTCAAACAATCCGCCCGCCTCGGCCTCTCAGAGTGCTAGGATTATAGGCGTGAGCCACCGTGCCCGGCCTAACTTAATTTCAATAGTATACAAAAATTTTCTACTACGTAGCTCTGTTCCCTCCCATCCTGTTTGTATTATTATTGTCATACAAATTACTTATGTATACACAATTCCACAGGCCAGTCACATAGTTTTATAGTAACTGCTTTATGCAGTTGTATTTTAAATCAGGTAAGAGGAAAAAAGTCTTACAAACAAAAATATACCTACACAGTCTTTTACATTTACCTATATAGTCACATTTATTAGTGTTCTTTATTTCTTTATGTGGACTTGAATTGTGGTCCAATATCCTTTGATGTTAGCCTGAGGACTTCCTTTAGTATTTCTTGAAGGCAAGGTCTACTAGTGAAAAATTCTTTCGGTTTTTATCCGGGAATATTTTAACTTCTTCAATTTTGAAGGAGTTTTCCCAAATAAAAAATTAGGGGTTGATAGTCTTTCTTTCAGCACTTTGAATACGTCATCTGGCCTCCATGGTTTCTGAACAGAAATCAGCTGTAAATCTTATTGAGAATCCTTTGCATGAGATGAGTTGCTTCTCTTTCACTGATTTCAAGCTTCTCTATTTGTTTTTTGTTTCATCTGTTTAATTAAAATGCATCTAAGTGTGATTCTCTTTGAGTTTGTCTTATTTGGAATTTGTTGACCTTCTTGAATGTGTAGGTTAATGTTTAGAAGCAAAACTGGGAAGTTTTCAGCCATTATTTCTTTATATATTCTTTCTGTTACTTTCCCTATCCTATCCTTCTTGAAATCCCATCATGTTCATGTTGTTACACTTAGAGGTGTTCCAAAGGTCGCTCAGGCTCTGTTCATTTTTTCTCATTCTTTTTCCTTTCTGATCCTTACATTGTATAATCTCAATCTTCAAGTTCATTAGGCTTTTATTTTGCCAGCTTAAGACTGCTATACACCCCTCTAGTAAATTTTTCCAGTTATGGTACTTTCGACTCCAGAGATTCTTATTTGGTTCTTTTTTTATGTAATGTCCAACTCTGTATTGATATTGTATATTTGGTGATACAATGTCCTCATTCTTTCCTTTAGTTCTTTAGACATTGTTTCCTTTAATTTTTGAATACATTTACAATACCTGATTTAATTTCTTTGTGTAGTAAGTCCAATGTCTGGGCTTCATCAGAGACAGTTTTTATCTATTGCTTTTTTCCCTATATATAAAGCCATATTTTCTTGTTTCTTTACTTTCTTGTTGAAAGAAGTCTTGAACTTTCTTATTGGAAACAAGGCACGTTAAATAATATAATGTGGCAACTCTGGAAATCAAATTCCCCTCATATCCCCAAGGTTTGTTGTTTTGGCTATCTGCTATTGTTGCTGCTACTGCCGTTATTTGCTTAGTGACCTTTATGAACTAATTCTCCAAAGTCTATGTTCTTTTTCATTTTTCATGGGAAGTCACCAAGTTACTGTTCAGATTTGTGCTTAGCTAATAATTAGACAAAGATTTCCTTAAATTCTTTGAATCAATATGACTCCCAGCCTTTGCCAAGGGGCGATGTATGTATCTGTGTGTTGGGACATGGATTCAGTGCTCTGGCAGGCACTTCACAATTCAGCCTTAGCCTTCATTTCCTGCTTCTTCAGAGACTCGACGTCAGCCAGATGTGAGAGACCAGAACTCCCAGCTCTTTCCTAGGCATGTGCACAGATCTCCACATCCTCCCGAAAATAGATCCTGAAAAAATTTCCATTTTTATATAAAGCAAGACAACTGAAGCATCCTCAATATGAATTATTATTAAATAACACAAAACTTAATTTATTATGGATTTATTCTTTTCCATTAGCTAATATTTCTCTGCCTGGCCGTGAATGAATCATGGTCCTATGATCATCAGAACAAACTTCCCTCAGTAAAATTTATAGATGATTTAAAAAAACAGAATCCAATCCAAGCATTAAAAGTCAAAATGTTACAAAGGTTACATATTTCAATAAAACCATTTATTAAAGATGATAGTATCCAGAAAATGCCAAAGTGCTTCTCTCTTCAAATTAAAATTCTAAACAGTTATATGAAAAGCTCCCAAGATCAGCATCTGCTCCTGTAGCCTGCTCCTCATAGGGTTTTCATGCAAGCTCAACACAGACAGCTCATTTAGAGAAGGGATTATATACCCAAAGGCTTTGACTTCACAGGTTTGTTCAAGGGTCTTACTGTTGAATGATAATTGAATATTTCCATTGGTTATGTCTTGTTAAGAGACCATCTTGTGGGTGCTGTCTATGAGGATGAGAAAAAACACAGCATTATACCAAACAAACAATTTTTTTACCAAGTACCAGAGACCTGGTACTGGGACATTTTTAGGATCAATCCTTCCATTTTTCCCTAGATATAGCTAGGTAATATGGGGTTTACAAAATAAGAAAGTTATGCTTGAAACTTGGCATGTTGAAATCAATTCACACACTTTAAAAGTTCCACCCAACTAAAATGCCTACAAAATAACAATCTGTTTAAGATGACTGATTGGATTCTATGCTATACTAATGAAGATTAATATGTTGGTGTTTTGCAAGTGGAAGCTTTTAGTCAATACATAATATTTTGCTTAAAATTAACTGACTGATAAGCACAGTTGGATACAATAAGTGTTTTTAAAATATTTTATTAAACCCAGCAAATGGTTTAATTTTGAAATAAATAAATTGATTCAGCAAATGATATACAGTTATGGTAAGAAGTCACTACAATATTTTTAACGATGTGGAAAAGAGAAAAATGTACCATAAATGGGAAAATCTATTAATGAAATGTAAAGTACAAATTTAAGCACAAAAGAGCCAAAAAAAGCAAAATCAAAGTCTTCAGGTTTACAACCATTAAGTAACATTAAACTTAATATGTGTTTAATAAGGCTATTAAATGTATATTTTAATGTATCACAGGTGAAATGCAGAGGAGTTAATGTTTCTATGAGAATTTAACTTCTATATTTCTTTACTCTCCTGTGCTTAAATATGTAACCTTTGAGTTGGGTTAATATAGCCCTTTGCAGTTAATTGTTTTTGTTTAATTTTAAAAAGAAAAGAATAAAGCAACTGACAGTTTTTCGTACTATTAGTGTTTAAATGGTCCTTGTTGCTTTTAAAAATAATGTCTTAGTAAGAGGAATACATTGGAGGATGTGTTTTATATCTTTGCTAGGGCTAAGCTGCTTGGCTGGAGCTAATATCTTTTGCCAGATTGTATTAGTAAGCAACGAATTGAAAGGGAAATTTTAATTTAGTTGTATTATTTCATTTTTTGGATAAGTAGCCACAATGCACATATAAAATCCTTAAAATCCTCACTCATTTATTTCAGCAATAAAAACAAAAAAACTAAAAAGTGTGCCTTTGGCTTCAACTAACTCCATTCTACAAAATTTCTAAACATTAGCAGAAAAAGACAACAAAATTTCTCTTCTTGGTGTTTATGAAAAGAGTATGCCCCATGAAACCCTAGCTATCCTAATCTATGCTTGTTTTCTTCATCAGCTACAAACCTTTTGTGTGGGTGCTCTCCATTGCATCTTAGATCTAGAAAGTAAACCTTATTTTGCAGTGGGAATGAAGATGAGAACCCTTCCCATTTTTCTCATGGAGTCACAGCCTGAAGTTTCTGGACTTGTGTCATTACCCTATGATCTACTGGCTCAGCAGACTGGACTGTGATGCATGCCTTGGAATCCATAAGAATTTATTCTTAAAGGAGTGGGAGAGAGTTGCAGTGCTGGCTTCTGAGAAGCTGAGTAGGATTTCCATTAAAATACATTCTGCTAAGTCAGAAACATCTACAAAGTTGTCCAGCATGTCCATTTATGTTTTGGAGCCATAAAGCACATATGCTACAGCTGGTTCAGTTGATTTAACATACCAACTCCTCTCTTCTACAAATACACAGCTGTTGATCTCACTCTTTAGGACTCTCCAGATATGAGCCTGACCATCCCACCAAAGTCAATTTTCAGAAAGACAGTAGTATAATATCTCGAATCAGCTTACTTTGCATATTCATGTTCTTTAAGAATAAATGGTCTGGTCATTCATTATCTCCTAGTTATTCATTTACTTGTATCCTTGACCAGTAAGCAGCAGTTTACATGCAAATCTAAATCCCAGTTCTACCACTTACTAGCTCCACAGCTTTGCATAAAGTATTAGTTCTTCTCTATCTCCAAATAAGATAGAGTAAGTGGAGAAAATAAGAATTCCTAAGACTGTTTTGCTGACCAAATGAAATCATGTTTTTAAATCTCTAAAAATCGTGCCTGGCAGAGAATAAACATCCAGTAAATGCTGGCCTTCTCAACAGCAGTACTTTAAATATTCAAAAGCATTGGCATAGAACACTTTAGATTAGAAAGGCTTTGACCAGGTTTAAAGGGCAGCCATTGGGAACTCATTAAAGGCACAGGTTACTAGACTAGATTTGACTTATAATTATTGCAGTGATAATTTTTCATTCTTCATTTAAATATTTACTGAGCATCTCCTGAGTGCACACACCTAACTCTATTCTATGGAGGAAAGAAAAATATGAAGATTTCTCCAAAGGCTTATATTACTATTGGAATATAAGACAAATATACACATCAATATGATGTAGGGAAAACTGTAGCCAATGGCAAATAAAGTATGAAGGACTTAGACATGCGGAGCTCATATCTGGTAAGGAGGATTAGTATAATACACATTGTTTCTAAAGGAGGTAAGATGTTTACATTCTGAATATATTCCTTTGATTCCACTCTTTCATTACCCAGTAAAACTGGGATGCAAAAGTGATTTCAAGGGTAAACATTTAATTCTTTTACTCCATCAATATTTACTGAAAACTTAACTATGTGCTAAATACTTCATTTTACTAATCCTCACACAAAACTCAGGGATAAAACTGTTTGTTTTCATACATCAATAAAATCTTATTTTTATTTTAGGGGAAAAACTGCAGCCATGATACTCTTTATTTTGGCAAGATTTTAATCCCTACTTAATTACCTACCTCCTCAGAAAAACTTCAGGATTCACCTCAGTTTATATTAATTAAAACAATACTTGGTCTAGGAGATACGATTCAAAATTATTATACTGTCTGAAATACTAGAGCTGAATGGAGAAAAATCTACCGATTTATAAGGACTATTTTTCTCGCTTTCTTAACAGCTTTCCTTTCTCTTTCTCTCTTTTTTTTTTTCCTTCCTTTTAAACTGTATTTTTAAAATGTAAACTAGATTTAGGATCACACAGTCCTTAAGTTCTTAACCTTGTAACATATTAGCTGTGTAATCTAAGACAATTTATTTCTCTGAGCTACTTTCCTCATCTGTAAAAAATCTATGAAATAGAAATAACTATCTCAGCACTTTGTTTCTACCTCGTGGTTCTTATTTCCATTCTGTCAACTTGTTTACAACTAAGTCTCTCCTATTGCTTGGGAGATTGCTTGTTAGAAACAGATACCATGTCTATCTTATTCTTCCTTATATCCCCAAGGTATTTAACACAGTGCTTGGTACACACTAGACAGCAACTAAATGTCTAACACCTTTCTCCATGCTTGAATAATGGCAAAAGCATCAGATCTACCCCTAATGAGTAAAAGAATATACATTTATTTCATGTACTTTGTCATAGAGACAATCTCCAAATTCACTGCTCCGTAATGTTTATCTAAAACCCAGCTAAGAGAAATATTATTAATGAAGGATTATCTAAACGTCCTTTAAGTCATCTTAGATACTTTAAATATGTGTTTCTTGATAGTCACTTAAAGATTATGATTCAGTCGGTCTGAGATGGGGCTGGAGAGTCCACATTTCTAACAAGCCCCCAGGTAATGCCGAAGCCACTGGCCAGCAAGTCACACTCTGACTGGCATGGCTCTAAATCCTTCCCTTACGGTTCATGCCTGGTGTACATTTTTGAGCCTCTGTAGAAGTTTTTGCTGGATGCTGCTTAGGCATTACACAATTAACCAACAGCATTTTTAAAAATGTACTTGTAAAAGTCCTAAGACAAGCTTGTCTTATTCACTTGTAAGGATGTTTTTGAGGACATTCGTTATCCAAAACATTCTGCTGGGCTTCTTTCAGAGGATCTATAGAAAAGATTTCTTTCTCTCTGGACTTGGTATCAGGAAGGTTGTGCTCCTCCTGAGTAGCTGGCTTGCTTTTATATTGCAGACAGTGTCAATTTTATAAACTTACTGTCATTCTCTCTTTTCTGTGGCTTCTAGAAAACTCAGAGACAGATACGACAGTCATTTATTTATACAAAATGAATAGCATCTTAGGCCCTCGATTTTATGTACAACCTCATCTTTAATTTATACAATTTTTTCTTCCCTTATATTTTACCAGCCCTTATTGTCCTATACTTCACCTTTTGTAGTGTTATATTTATGTATTTTAAACAGACTTAAAATTCTGTTCAAATAAGAGAGCAATGGAAGCAGGAAGGAAAAGAAGAACAGATTTGTTCAATTTTTAAGAAGCAGAGAATACAACCATCATAGCTCTTAAACATTCCACCATGAACTGTTATAAAAACTGCAAAGTCACTAACTAAACTTTTTATTAACTGACTTAAAATTATTTTAAAAGAAATCTAGCTTCCAAAAATCATTACTATCATTCCCATCACTGATGACAATGTATTATCTTACAGCGATGCCACAGAAAACACTAGTCGGAGAAGCAGGAGAGGCTCTTCATTGGCTGTTTGATTTACCTGAAGCTCCCTAAGGATACACCATCAATCTTATTACTCAGTTTGGAGGGTGAGAGCCCTTCCAATTCTTCCATCTAGCTCCTTGGGAATTCAGTCACAACTCAACTCCTACAGAGCTTATTTTCTATACTATTTATTTGCCATCTCCAAAATGCTTTGCAGTGTTATTATTGTAATATCACATTTTTATATTTTTGTGTGTCCCTCACTTAACCTAGCACCTCAGAATCAATATTACTGTCTGCTTATTATATAATAGTATTATTATCTTTATGTAGGAACCCTACAATAGGGGACACTGCATATCAATCTCGGACTCTCAACTTAGAGGTAAGAAATAAAAACCTAAAAATCTGGGGCAAACAAAATTAGTCCTTCGAGACATTGAGAGAAGAAAAATTCTAGATATGCTAGGATGGCAAGGTTTCTGAAGAGCCAACAATAGTCATGAAGTCATCTCAGCAATTAAGATTTTTTTAAAATGTGCTTTCAAAGTTCTCTCAATCATGTCACCCCATTGTGAAAACTCACCAGTCAGTATCAATTAAAACTGTCCATAAAGCCGTCTTGCTTTTACTGTTATCCAGAGCCTAGTCACAACCTGCTTCCAAGTTGAATAATTTCCCATTACTCTTGGATGTGTCTAATTCTCCAAGCAAATCAAATGGCGTCTCTGTCTTCATTTTGCCGGGGTCATACCACACTCCCTGTCTAAGGTACATGGCTGTCACACCACCAAGAATCAAGGAAAATGTTCCTTCTGGATGATGTTGTTCTACCCTGTTCTCCAACCTAAAAAGAATCTCACTCTGCCACATCTATATCACTTGAGAGTCTCCTGATCCACTACAAAATACGGGTTTCACTACATTTTATTTTTCTTGTGTATCTAGTATCTGCCAACTTGTTAGATCCCTGAAAGGAGTTCAGGCTTTTTTTTTTTTTGTTAATATCATGAAAATACCTACTAGACTCTCTACTTGCTACAACTTAGTCTTCAAATGTCTCTTAAAGGAACACATCCACAAACTCCTGGGAAACATACATCACCAGGTCATTATAAAGAAAAGAGGAGAGGAGGTTGTTTGCTTATTTAACTTGTGAAAGTCACTTTTAATCACACCTACAATTTATATGTGTGTGTGTGTGTATGTATCTTCCTAATTTTGTAAAATACACATTAAATATATAAAATGTTTAGTCTGTGCTTTTCAATTTTGATTATTCATGACGTGGTTTTCTTTCACAGAAGTTGAAAAGAGCTACTCACACAATGCAAATCCACATAATAGTACTTGCTTTAATACTACTGCACTTAATAAAGTGCTTAAAAATTCACATCAAAGTACTCTAAATTGCAGGATTCAATTTATTTTAAATGTGTGATTAAATATGCTATAAAATTTTCCTTCAGAATACTTATTTTATTTGTTAAAGAACATATGTTCTACCTCAAAATAACTTGCTATTTTTGAACTATTACTCAGCCACATACTTCCAACAAGCAGTGAAGGTTACCTTAGATAAACCTTGATTTTACAATATTTGAAAGACTTTCTATGCTACTCTATGCCAACTGGAAACTCATGAGTCATAGGTGAATGACAGAAGCAGTCTTGGAAGTATTTTTTCCTTCATGCGACTAACCTGAAATAAAATTTGTTTAGCAATTAATATTTTATAGACCCCCTCATATACAAGACTTTGTTTGCTTCACAGCAAGTATGAAAACATACATTATTATTATAGCTATTTTTCATAAGAAGCAACCAAATCCTAGAGAAGACAAATGAATGGTTCAAGAATATATGGCTAGTTAATGGTGATACCCAGATATCTAACTCTTAACACTATTCCATTTAGTCTAAGATTTGAAACACTGAGTTAATCACCTTTAATTTCCATTTGAACTGTCTTTGGACAACCATTTCTTTAAATATAGGTGCATTCCAAACTCACCAATTAATTTGAAATGTCTTCCTTTTTGCTATGTTTTTGGTCATTCCTTTTTCATTTTATCCACTGACTTTTTGTTAAGCTGGAAATTTTTAAAATATATTGAAAGTCCAGAAAATTTCAAATCAATGCACAATGCTTAATTACTGTGGCAGAAACAGCCCTGCATGTTTCCAAACCCATTTCCTTTTCTAGCATATGGCTAGATTGTATTTCCCAGGCTTCCTTAAATTAAGTGGAACCATGTGATTAAATTATGGCTAAGGGAAGGTGGTTGGAAGTCATGGCTAGCACCTCCAGTTCTGGACTAAAAATATACCCTTCAATGCAGTCCTCCACACTTTCTCCTCCCTTGTTAACAGGCCAGATACTGAGGATCTATCTACTGGAGACTCCAAGGCCATCTTTGATAGCAAAGCCACTTAGGGAAGAAGCCAGAATTCCTAAAAGACTAGGTGGAACAAAGGCTCCCAACATCTGCCCCATTACCACCAACACTAACTCCAACTGGATGGTAACATGTCGAGAAATAATCCTTTATTGTATTAAGCAATCAAGATTGGGGTTTGTTAGCTAAATTTACCTATCCTACTATGAACATAGGTGAACAATTAATTTCTCCTTTAATAAAAATTTTATAAACAAAAGTATGTGATTTCAGGTTCCTAGCTATTATTAACTTTTATAATCAGCTAAGTGCTTTTATGAACCTGCTTTGGTGTTAAGTAAGCTTCAGACAAAGAAATAAATTCAAAGTGTTAAATGGGTTATATACAGCTCCAAAACCTTACCTTTAATACATGGCAATGGTAAAGTATTCTTAATTTTGATATTTCTAAAATCATTCTTATGTTTCATGTACCTTAGGATATATAGAATATATATCCTACATATAGAATAGGTTCATGATATAGGATATATAATTAAGATAATCTTTTACAGTTATAAAGACATTAAAAGTCTAAGTTTTATATGTATAATGTTCACATTTTAATGACACATCAAATACTGTTTGTCACCCATGAAGAGAGGAGCAGGATGGCACTCTCTCTGCTTTCAGTCGGCCTACAGTTCTCCTGATCATTCCTGCAACCAAACAGCGACGACGCGGACTACAGGCACCCCTCAGAATTTGAGGATCACTGCAACTGAACGCAGTTAAACACTCCTCTTGTAGGTGGCCTCAAATACTACATACATTTTTTTTGTCCCAATTTATTTACTGAAATGTTAACTTCATGAAGGAGTAAGACTTCATCTTTTACTTATTTTATGTTGCTCTGTGCTAGTAAATGCTGAGTGCTCTCAAGACCAGTTTACTGGCATGTAAAACTAGCTGTAGATATTTGTATTATAGTGATAGAAGTGAAAATCTAGAGAAATATTAAGATGCAATGCATCATTTTTGGAAAGCACACTGTCAGAAACATATGTGTATACAGTGCATCTAATTTCTTTCCTTCAACTCATACTCCAATTATAACAAAATCAGTTTCCAGTGTTAACTTCATAGTAGTTTACAGAACTGCTAAATATCTAAATCTGCAAGCCACACAGGCACACACACAAAAGTCATTCATTTGTTCTCACCGAGAAAGTTAAAGAACATGTATTAAATGGAAATTTATGCATAGAGGTAACAGCATTGACTTGATGTAAGATTAAAGGTTGTCCATTTTTTTTAAATTGCAGATGAAGTCCTAACTGAAAAAGCTCAAAAGACTAATGGATAATGTTGCTTTCATTTGTTTTTATAGTATCAATCTGTTCTTAAAACCTCCCTGCCCTCCATCTGCTCCAAAGTACATCCTAGAGTTTAATAGAATAAAGGCTTTGTGATTTGGGTGGTAACTCATTTGCTAAAAAATGTCTATTGAGCACTCTGTGCCAGGTTCTCAGCTAAGTGCTAAGGATACAAGGTGGTCTACTAATCTTGCCCAAATGGTGATGATAGATTACTAAGAAATATTCACAGTAAGTGCATAACTATGAGTGAGGAAAAAACTGATAAAAGAATGGCAGATGTTAGCAACCAACAATAATGACTAAAGGTTCAGGGACATAAAACCCAACAGGTTGCTTATTGAGAACCATTTTCCTTGTCTTTTACTGAGGATTCATACTGTACTGGAAGAACATGCAAGGTATGTTTTTGGTCACCCAGGAAATGTATTGTGAAGAGAGGAGGTGGGGGTCAGGGGAAGGGGGCAAATTAATCACTTCCTTCTAGATGCCTCTAAACCCAACCCTGTGCTCTTCTGCTCCCTCTGATTTGTCTTGCATGGGTCCATCCCCACCTGAATAAGATGACAATGCAGAGAAACAAAAGCATTTAACAATCTTTACATAAGTAGCATATCTAAATATGGCATGATTTTCCTTCCTATTTCTACAGTCTACCATTGCACTCATTCTTTTTATCTTTGGCAGAGCTTTTTAATGCAATTCCACCTGAATAATGTGGAGTTCCCTCTTTTGTTCCTATTAGATGGTTACTTACTTCACAGCTGAAGAAACATTCATTTTCTTTGTAAATTTCCAGTTCCTAGAGTAGAATCTTGCCTAAAATTAGCAGGCATATTTTATAAGGAATTCAATCCTTATTTTAAAGTATTTATAACTTCTCATCTTAGTGTTCCACCTGCAGAGGTAGTATAACCTATTTATTAAAAGGAAGATTAGCAGGTATTAGCAAGAAATGTTAAAAACATTAGGTACCAAATTTTCTAACTGCTTAAGTGGTGTTTTCTCCCAGAAAAATAGAAAGATCATTCATTAATAAGAATGAGTTAATTTGAGAGTTGAAGGTTAGGTGGCCACAGGCAGCAGCAAACACTGATAGATTTCCCCACGTGAAGGAACATTAAGAAATAATTTCTCACCTGTAAAATTATCCACTTAAAAAATAGAAACTTTAGGGCTGGGCATGGTGGCTTGTGTCTGTAATCCTGGCACTTTGGGAGGCTGAGGTGTGAAGATTACTTGAGCCCAGGAGTTTGAGATCAGCCTGAGCAACAGGCTTTTATAGAGACTCTTGTCTCTATAAAAAATTTAAAAAATGTGCTGAGGGCAGTGGCGTGTGCCTGTAGTTCCAGCTACTAGGGAGGCTGAGTCAGAAGGATCCCTTGAGCCCAGGAGTTTGAGGTTGCAGTAAGCTATAATGGTGTCACTGCATTCCAGCCTCTACAACAGAGCAAGATCCTGTCTTTAAAAAAAATAGAGCCTTTAAAAAGATTTTATGAAAATATTTACTTTTATTTAAAAATGTATGAATTTTTCCTGTTTTAGAAAAATATGTCCTAAAATAGAGAAATATAAAGAATATGAAATATTAAAAACTAAGAATTTTCTTACGAGCTTTAGGAAAACAGATATAATAGCTCTCCAGAAATGTAAATTACAACAAGTAGCATAATAGTTTATTTGATTAAATTATAAAGCAAAAATGTTTTATGTCTATTTTCAATTGCTACAGAATAATGACTGCCTTTAGATACTTGTTTGAATAACCCAAATGATTTTGGATAAATGTTGACTGAATGAATGGATCTATCTTTCATCTTTGCATCACAGCATTTAATACAATGCTTGGCACATAGTAAGTGCTCAATAAATGTTGGATAAAATGTTGCTTCCCACAGTCTGGTGAGAAGACTTCCGTTGAATCAATCCTCTAAGACTTTTGCATCTCGTATTTCAGCCTCCTCCATCTCATGTAGTACATGAAAAAAAAACGACTTTCATTTAGAATTATTGAGATTGGAATACAATTATCAAATGGAAGAGTAGAGTAGCATGCCAGGAGGAACTAGGCATGACACAATGCACCAGAAGAGACTGTGGAAGGTGATGGCTCAAAAACTGCAAACAATTCCACCAAGTATCACGTCAAAATACTATGTCCAATGAATGCAAGTGCTCTCCTTTCTTAATTATATAGCTACTTTTCAGAAAACTTGTCTCTAAAACTTTTTTAATATCATAAGAGCATAAAACTAGTTAAGACAGAATCTATTAGTAATACTGGTAGTAATGGTTGTTAGGTGTTTTCCTGCTTCTCAATTACTGGAACATATAAGAAATGTTAAATTCATTTCACTGCGGCAACTTTAGAACTCCATCCGTGATTTAAAAAATTAAAAACATCAAATAGCAAATTCAATTAGTAAATCTACAATTGCTTTCTTAATCTACCATATTTTTAAAATTTAATTATCCTAGACACAACTTTATTAGCTAAGTTATACATAATACATTTTTATGTACCTAAATAAATTAAGCATTGTAAAGGCCTTAAAATAAGCATTGCATATAACTTCCTGTTTTTCTAAGGAACTAGGAGGAAAATCTATTCAGATATTCTCCCTGTAACTTCAAAATTTTCTAAATTTTCTTAGTTTTTTGTGGAAACAGTTATAAGCTAACCTGTAAAAAGTACATGAACAAAACCTTTACGGGATAGTTTCTAAAGCTGTTTTATTTTGTAAAACATTATGTTTATTATTAGTGTTTCAGAAAGAGAATCTTCTCTTAGATCTGTTTCTTATGCCTCACTGTCTTGTTCACGAGTTTATTTGTCTTTTTAACTGGTGACAGGGAGTGTCCTAATAATCTGTGGGGAAGAAAATGGAACAGTATTTCCCGAAGAAAAGTATCACTCACAAGTACTAACTACGTAATTACCTGTGACAAAAATTAAGAGATAATGAGATTTCTAGTGAAGGCAAAGAGGTGAAGGGGGCACTGCCCTCATTTCTTTCAGCCCTTTTGCAAGAAAACCTTTCAAATAATTGTCTCTAGTTACTGTTCCCAATTCCTTCTTTCCTGTTTTCCCTTAAACCCGCTCCAGTCTGCCTTTCAACCCAACCACTCCACTAAAGCTTCGTTTTGCCCCACAGACTGCTAGAGCCAATGTCACCTCAGTGGCATGTCTTTCAGTTAACTACTCTCCTCCTTGACTCACTTTCTTCACTTGGCTTTTAAAACACTACACACCCAAGATTTTCCTCCTACCTCGGTTCTTCCTGTTCTAGTTCCTTCTGTGCCCCCCACCACTGAAGGAGGACGTATGCTCCCATCCCCCGCATTTGGCCTCATCTCATCATCTGTTCACACTCAATCCCTCAGTGTCCTCCCCCACTCTCATGGCCGTAAGTGCTACCATCTGTACGTTAATCATTCCCAAGTTTTTTGTTCCACAACAGACCTCTTTCCACAACTCCAGACGGACACATCCAGCTACCTACTTGACACCTTCATTTGGATAAACACACATCTCAAACTCAACCTGCCCCAAACTGTATTCTTGAAATTACCCCCAAACCTGCTCCAGCCACGGCTTCCCCATCTCAAGGTGGAAATTCATCCCTCCGGTTACTCAGGTCAGAATCATTGGAGCAATCCTTAACTTCACCTTTTTATCTCACCCCAAATCCAATCCATCAGCAAGTCCCATTGGCCACAGCTTCAAAATATTAGTAAATTCCAACTCCTTCTAGCACTTCCACTACTGCTACCCTGTTTCAAGCCATTATCTTCTCTTACCTGGATTGCACTGATAACCTTCTCGTCAATCTTCCTTCTACCTCTGTCTTTCTCTCTCTCACACACATACACAATCTACTCTCCCACAGAGCATTTTATGCCTCAGTTTAAAACTCTGGAATATTCTCCATTTCATTCAGAGTAAAGCCTTAGTCCTCAGAATGGCTTACAAGGAATCCAGCTAATCTCTACTCAACTTCATGGACTTTCCTCCTTACGAAAGTCCCTTTCACTTACTATGCTCCAGCCCATACTAGCCTTTTGGTCCACCTCAAAATGACAAACCCCTCCACAGAAGCAGGAAGCAGATTAGTGGTTGCCAGGAGCTGGGGGGAGGTGAAAATAGGGGGTGACTAATTAATGGATATGGGGCCTCCTTCTGGGGTGATGAAAATGTTGGAACTAGCTAGCAGTGATGTTTGCACACTGTGAATGTAATAAATGCCAATGAATTATACACTTTAAAATTGTTAAAATAGTGGATTTTATGGGTATCTTACCACAATAAAAAAAAATGTCATGCACAGTTCCAACCTTTGTTGTAACTGTTTCCTGTTCCCAGAGAGTACACTTGCCCCAAATATCCACTTGACTACTCCCTTCCACTCATAGTCTCTGTTCACCACCATGTTCTCAGTGAGGCCAATACTGACCACTCTATTTAATAATGTAAACTGCTCCTTACTCTGTATCTCCCTTACTCTGCTCAACTTTTTTATTTTTTCCACAACACTTACTTACTTCCTAACATACTAGATAACTTATTCAGCATATTTCTTGTTTGCTATCTCCTTAGCTAGAATGAAACCTCCCTGAAAGCAAGGGTCTTTGTGCATTGTGTTCAGTGGTAGATTCCAAGTGCCTAGATAAGCATCTGGTACGTAAGAGCACTCAGTAAATATCTGTAAATAAATGCTCTGCTCTTCGGTGTTCCCAGAGATGGGCAATGAATGACTGACACAGTCAAGGTCACTAACTTCTGGAAACCATTAATAGCCTGATTCATGAATTATTTATTCAAAATATGTATTAGGCCTACTGTGAGCCAATCAATTTGCTCAATTTTAGGGATTCAGTAGTGAACAAACAGACACAATACTCCCTCTTCTCAAGTATAGGAGGGGCTTTATGGAGAATTCAGTGTGGCAGAATCACCTCCTGAGAATTTAAATTAGTCTTGTTTTTCTCTTATTTAGCTTCACTGAGGAGTAATGAAAGCTACTTTTTTTCATCCCCACATCCCCCAGGAGGTAACATTGAAAGTAACCTCAGTGCCTCTGAAGTTAGTCCTTTTGGGTGATCAGCCAAAAACAAGTTCTATCTGGGCGGGCTCCCCAAAGACAAATCCTAAATGTGCCTTTGCAATGAAAGGTCAAAGCCCATGAGGGAACTGAGCTAGAGCTGTTTCTGAAGATGGAGGAACAGAGGTCTCAGCATGAGAAATGCCCCATCCCTTGCGGGGGGGGGGGGGGTCTGATAGTTTCGGATACAAAGAAAATACAGGGGTTGAAATTCCACAGGGTGTAAGATATATGAACCCATTTGACAGCATAGCCTCTGAGGTGACAATACCACAAGGAGATGCCTACTGGCTGCCTGCAAGGGAGAGAAAATTAGTACTAAGCACTAAAGCTTTGGGAGATGAGGCAAAATCTGTCCTAGCTGTCCTAGAGTAAAACCAGCTGCCAGTGGAGCCATCCAAATCGAATTGGCCCCACACACCTAAGTAAAGAGCCCAGGAGAAGTGATCAGTATGGACTGAGAATGGAGTTACACCCCTCCGCCATTTTCTAGAACTGAATAAGTCTTGGGATGCTCACATATTTGTAGGAGGAAGGAGGAATCCCCAGACTGAGTGATCTTTACTTTCCATTCAATCTCAGTTACAAAAGAAAAACCGAAGATTTAGCTCTTTCGACATCTTGTTATACAATACCCATCTGAAAGCTCACAGAAGTCAAGGATAATATGCCATTTGTCTGTAACTGCTGTTGTAACTAATGCAGTCCCTTCCACAGAGCAACTTTTCAAGAAATGAATGAATAGCGATTTAAAATGAGATGAATGGAAATCTGTTTGCATTTTGCAGTAGTTTAATACTTTTCTAGAAAAATACCACTTCATTTCAGCTGCCAATTTGCATAGTCATGGGGGTTTGGGTTTTGTTTTTGTTTTTGGCCCAGGAATTTTTTTCTCCTAATACTAGAACTTCAGTTTTTGTTGCATAAAAAGAATCCCTCCTCCTCCTATAGCCCCTCAACCTCCTGTACAATTTGCTTTTCTTTTACCATTGCTCAGCTGTATGCTTGCTCATATTTGGGAAGTTACTCATTTTATTTTAAAAACTTACTTTTAAGCTCTTGCCTCAAAAAAGAAAAAGCCTTACTGTCATGCTGGGCTATTCAGCAACAATCTATTCCCCTCCATGGGATAAACTCAGCCTTCACTCCCATAGTTTATCTGCTTTGGGAACTGGATTACTGCCTCATAAAACAGCACAACAGTACTATTATCACATAATCATTATCATTACCACACTTTCAGCCATATAGATCCTTCTAATCCTGAACATCTTGCCTCTCTAATCTTGCTGCATCTATCCTCTCCTGCTGTGAAACTGGTGTGTTCCATTTTCACAGAAGCTTAACATAATCGCAAATGGAAAATGAAATATATTTTTTAACTAAGCTGCATTTTATTGATACAAGAATTTAAAATAGCTCCATATTTCATTTAAGTAAAAAAAATAAGTATTATGTGGCAACGTGGGGGAGGCCTTAGCCTAGGTCCATGCTTTCTTCCTAAATCTTATCTTTCTGGCTTTTGCCTTATTATTTAAGAGAGATTCAATATGACATTTCTGAGTAGAGATTGCTTAGCCAGCAAGAGAATTGTTCCCGCCCTGAGTAGAGTTTGGGAGGTGCTCTGCCATTCTACTGAGATCTTCCCAGAGGCTAGAAGTCATCACTGTTTAATTGGGCCTTCTCCATGCCCAGGTAAAAGTTGCAGGGGATATCCAAAGCGGGGTCCTTCCTTGATCACTTTGCAAATCCTGGACCAATAATCCATGCCCTCCAAAGCTCAAAAGAAGTAAGACATTACACTTTAGTCCTCACAACCAAAGAAAAGAAAGTTAAGAAAAGTTTTACAGCACCATCGGTGTTATCATGTCATCAAACAGTTGACGATTATTTCTTTATACCCATAGGACCTTTCTTTTTTCATGTTTATTTTTTGTGTTTGTTTTTAACACCAATAATACAGAAAATCAGAAAATAAAGGCTAGACAAAGAAATGTATGGGTGAATTTATGAATGAATGAAATAGTGGGGAAAAAGAAAGGAAACTACAATCACCAACATTCTAAACACTCTCAAAAAATCAGTTAATGTTTTGGTGACTAATCTTCCACACCTTTTCATATGCAAATAGCTAAAACAAAATATTTGTTTTCCAAGAAACTGAATTACCCAGCATTTATTGTTTCATGCTACTTTGCACACTTAACAATAGAGCATGAAGGCTTCTCTCTGCCAATAAATGTGTTGTAGATTAAAATATTTTTTCTAATGACACTCTTCCACTCTAAAAGTACATAATAGACCAACAGACTCACAGAAACTTAATTGTAGAGACTAGGGAACTGACAGAAACATTTATGGAAAATATATGCGAGAATCACCTGAAGTAGAGATAAAGGTAAAAGAAGGCAGAGAAAGAAAAATATAAAAAGCTATGATTAGCACACAAATTAATTAGAATTTTACTCTGATGTTGCTGTGAAACACAGATTGAAGAGAAAATAATTAATACTGGCCGTAATTCTTAAGAATAGAGAATGACTTAAAGACATGCTATAAATTCTTCTCTAAAAAAGAAAATGAAGAACACTGGAAAAATTGACTGAGGAAATATTACAGATGGATGATGATACATTATCAGATTAGATCATTGCAAGGGTTTAAATTCAACTCTGTATCCCTAGCTTTCCTATCCATTTTTCTCAGAACAAATCAATTGGACTCCTGCTTCTTCCAGTAACCTAGGGCTTATAATGCCTCATAAAATTCTTTTCATGCAAAAACAGTATAAAGACTAATGATAAGTAAATATAATAACTGTAAATCACACAATTTCATTCTTCACCAACATGCATCAAATGTCTACGTATACCAGAAGCTGGGCTATTTGTTCAGAAAGCTCCTCAAAGAAACACAGCCAGTGGGGGAAAGCGGTGATAAGGAAATTCTAAGCCAGAGCATGTGGTAGAGCACTGTGAACTGAGGAACAACAAGCAGATACCCAACGATTTCCTGATCATGCACTGGGGGAAAACACAAGATGCAGAAGCAGCTGACACAGGTAGAGCACCCTAGTGGCTGGAAGCCAGCTGTTCAAAGCCCATAATCTGAAACTCAATCCACACTATTCCCAAAGGTTTGCTAAATCCCAGAACTGTGTTTGTGGTTATGTAACAGAAGCAGCCCAATCTCCGGATTGATCATGCTGCCTTACTCTCCTTTATATTACAGCACAGCCTATGGCAAATACTTAAACACTACTGCGTGTTTTTGTCCAAGAATCAGGTCTTACTGTTCTACTAGGTATAGCATGTTGATATATATATACTGCCAATGGCAACATCATCCAGTCGTGTACAACTACAAGGGTCCTCAGGTCACTGAGTATCAGGAAACGCTGAAACTTGGCTTGCAGGCATGGATGAGCCAAGTGACCAGAAATGTTCTAGCTAAATTACATTAAAATGTTCCTGGCACCTGAACAGCTAAGGACCAGAAAGAACAGAAAGAACAGAGAGAAAAGAGCTCTAAATAATGAAAGAGGAAAATATCTTTTTTCTGTTTAACCCCAGGAAAGGCTAAAAATGCATCTATGGCAATAATGGAGTATTCTCCAGAAGGAATTCCCAAAGAGAACATTAGTAGATCACATTTTCATTTGAGAAGAAATGTGCTTTATGAATTTTCAGTATACACTTTCTTTCGTAGAGTAACAATTAACAAACTAAATAACTAAAGAAACACAGTTGATAAACAATGTAGTTTGAGCAGAAAGTGTTTGCACCTTGAAGTTACCCAAATTTTAGCTGATGTCTCCTGGCCTTTAAGACCTAGATAATATTGTCTTCTCAATTCTAAGGCCTGTGAAGCCCAAAATACCCTAAGGATATCTCCTAATTTCTGAGGTCAAAGCTCTCATGGTTGGACTCTGTATACAACGGGGGGGTGGTGGCGCTATTAAATTTCAGATGTTCAAGGAAGGTCTCAGTGATAAAGTGACTTCTGAGCAGAGACCTGAAGGAAAAGAGGGTAGCAAACCGTATCTGAGAGAAGAGAGAAAGAGAAATGCAAAGGCCCTGAAGGAGGTCTGTGTTTGCTGAATGCCAGGACCATCAAGGAGGCCACTGTGGGATAAAATAAGCAAGGAAGAAGGTTTTGCAGATAAAGCCAGAAAGTATATATGAGGTGCATATGACTTATAGAACCATTGAAGAAGGTGGGTTTCCTAGATTTTGTTCTGGTAAGATGGGAAGCCACTGGATGATATGAGCAGAGGAGTAACATGATCTGATTTTTAATAGGATCACTCTGGATATTGTGCAAAAAATTAACTGTATGGGGGAAGGCAGAAACAGAAAGATAAATTAGAAGACTACTGTGAGAGTCCAGGCAGATGTTTTTTCTCAGAGGAATTCTCCTACTAGCTGTTTGGAAAATAGAAAATATTCTTCATATTTTAACATTAAAAATAGAAACTAGAATAACTGGGGAATTATAAATTACAAATAACTGAAATCTTTTAATAAATTCGAATACAGGGAAGGTACTTTTTCAGTACAGGAAAATGCAGTATAGGGTAAGAAATCAGAACACAAGGCAAATCCAGAGTAAAAAGAGAAATTACCCTAAATCACAACCTAAATTGAAGATTTTAGCCCATTTTGGTTAAGGCCTTCATCAATACCAAGTAGGAAAAATCATGAGGAATACTATGGTGGTTTTAATTGTAAAATATTTGCAGTTATATATTTAGGAAATACAAACATTTAAAAAATTTACTTCAAAATATTAGCATTTAGATCTTAAATAATATATTGTGTTACCCTTTAAAAGTTCCAAGTTAAATGATCTCTTCTGACATTCTTAAGGAGATGAGACTAACTACATGAACTTTAGAAACACTGAAATTTGCTGTCTTTAAATTTTTTTCAACTCATCCAGAAAAAACATGCAGTACATCTCACAGGAAAGGTGAGCTTTACAAAGATCAGTCTTTGTAAATATGTCACCTCTTATATTTCATGTATTATTTCTTTAACTGTTATTTGTCTTTATTTACCTTGGAACCCTTACCCTATATTATGACAAAAGGAGATTAAAATTCCGGGAACTATTAACTGTTCCCAAAAGGCATTCCCATTCTCCTGTGGCAACTTAATATATTTGAAGCGGAGCCCATTTTTTATTAAACTATAGGAAGACTCTGCCAGGTCTCTGCTAAAATTTATCACTGTATTTCTCTTTCATATCATCTGAAATGTTTTTGAAGAAAATCAAAGGTACATCTAAAATAGAACTTTATTTTTAACTTCTTTTCACCACTTGAAAAGAACACAGTTGTCAATGACACTGATCTATGGGTGAAGGAAAAAAAAAACCAAGGTGGTCAGGAAGACAGCTCAAAGTTTTCACAAAGTCCTGGTCAGCTTTTATGTACATCAAAACGAAACCTATGGCCCCTGATGACTGAAAGCCTTCATCCACTCACAGCCTCTCTCCAATTTCCCCTCCATGCTATGCGGTGACAGCGGCTCTTCCTTTTCAAGTGGGAATGTCAGACAAGAATGTGCTGGTTGTTCATATTCTTCCTTTGTGAGAGGAAGGTCTGCTCAAAGTAACCCAGATAAAATGGGTTTCCTTCTATTTCTAATGGCACCTTAAACTATTTTAAAACGATGTATCCTTCTGTTTGCACATGATATCAGTTTTTCTCCAATGTGCTCGGGATATTCTGTCACCTTGTTATTTTGAACATTGTCTTTTAGGGGGAAAAAAGACAACAACAACAACAAAGTGCATATTCTGACACTTGGAAATATTATGATAAACTAGGGGATTTCCAATCATAAGTGTAAGACCAGTGAAAAATCTTTAAGATACACTTAAAATACCTACCAGCAGGAGAAAGAGTATATCCAGGGTTAAAAAATTATGGGAAAAACAACTTGTAAGCATTACCAACTTGAAGCTGAGTGCCTAAGGCAATGTTCCCAACTTGGGCAGAAGCCAGTGATTTGCCTCTGGAGTCTGTTCCACATCTTTCTAATGGGCCTGGAAGCTACAGACAATTAATTATTAGATTATGCAACTCCCACTGCTAAAAGTTAGCAGAACAGTCTATGGTTTTCCTTCAAGTGTGCTGCTCTTCAGCTGGGGTGCAATTTCATCAGCTCAGTCATCTGCCTCTTTGTGCTACTTAATCCTGGCCTCTCAGGGTTTTTCTGTAATTGGCTCAGCCTTCTTCTGCCCTCAACCAGCCTGATTTTATTCTCGGGTTCTCAATGAAGATGACTGAATCTGAAAACTGTGGGGCTGAAGTCTTATAGCAGTGTCAGATATATTTAACCATCTAAAACTTCGATATAGAGAGGGTCTATCTTTCTGTGATTAATCAGGGCATGTCCCTGAAAGTTTCTGAAGTCTACACTGTGCTGAGGAAATACAGGAGCAACCATCCATCATGCTAGTATTAAGGTGTGGCAGCCGGCAATTACGGTGCTGTAGAAAGTGCACTGGTCAAGGAACCAAAAGACCTGACTTGGTTGCAACTTATTTTACAATATGTCTTTGCAAGCAGTGTCATCACCCTGAGTGTTGGTTTACTCATCTATAAATTAGGAACTGAACCATCTACCTCAAAGTGGTTTGATCAGAGATAAACAAAATGATAAAATGCTTTGCAAATTGTAAATGCTATAGAAATTAAGGAATCACACTATTATTGGTATTCTCAAACCCTAATTTCTTTATCATTGTGGGAGTAAACTAGCTCTTGAGAATTTGAAAGAGAAGTTCTTATTATTAAAAAGTTAATTAAGAAGACCTTCATTAGCATATGCAATCAAGTTCACTGTTCTAACTGGTTCACTGAAATTTCACTGCTAAAATAACATGGAAGGAACCATAATAAAATCCTTAATAAATGTTAATTACACAGCATCGAGATGTATTGAGGAATAACCTAAAGATTTATGGCAATTGACATTACTCAACTCAGTTGTCTGTTCTTTATGATCACCTGCCGCACTTATGGGAGGATACTATTCCACCACCGAAGTTTCAACTGCCACCTTTTATAAAAGAGCACAAATGGCCACGTGCAGCCTACACCTCTCTCCCAGGCTTTAACTCAAGTGTAGAACTAATCGAAACCATTTGAGTTCCTGACACTTACCAGTCCTAATATTGAATTTATTTCAATTGTCTTAGACTTGTTTATTTTTCATCAATGACATCATCATTCTCTTAATTTACCCAGGTTAATACTTCATCCATTCTTCCTTTAAAATATCTTATAATAATTATTTCTTTTTATTCTATTAATCCCTAGTGTGCCATTATCATCTCAATCTTAGATTAACATGTGTGTTCTTGTGAGCCTGCATACCTCATGACCCCTCTATTTTATTCCACATATGGCAGGGTTAATTTTCTTAACATCCCACTATGAGGTTTCACCCGTTTATTCCAAATAATCAATACCCCGGTGCCATGCCAAGCTTTTAAATTCTACCCCAGGTGGTTTTCTTTAATTGAAATCACTCTACAGCAAGATGTTTCCAAGCTTTAATAAATTGCAGTTAGTAATCTGGCCGTGTCAGTAACATGTGACTAGATATTTCCAAATCAGTAAGAAATACTTAGCACAGTCTAAAAATAACTTCTAATCATGCTTTCTACAAATATGACTTATGCGTACAAGAAGTAAAAGTGACTTTCACAGCAATTCTCAGTAGCCAGTTCCCCTGGAGTTCCCCAAGAGCAGTGTAGGCTGCGATTGCCAGCCTGTCAGAGCCGTGGGACCAGCCCGCACCACTGGAAGAAGCAAAGAAAATGCCAGTGGAGGTTGTAAATCAAGTGGGTTAGTTACAGACTGACTAACTCTCCTGGTTTACCAGGACTAAGAGATTCCTGGGACATCAGAATTTCAATTTTAAAACTGCGACAGTTTCAAGCAAAGTGGGATGAATCGGTGACCCTAGTTAAGACCTACTTAACCCTAGTTAAACCAGAGCTATGCCAAACTGAACGAGAAGCACCACGCACAGTCAGGCCAGGGAGGTCAAAGCCATGGGGCATGGGCTACCGTCCGTGGTGCCAAAGGCCAAGGAAAATTCACGTGGATCGTATTTTGCCACAGCTTGCTACTTCAAATGTTTTGTCTCCCCATCCCCACAGCTGTACATAATGAATCTTAATTCGGTCAAGTGTTATGAACTGCCACCTGAAACTACCTGTTTGTTCACTCCATCTGCTTGGTTCATTCCAGGACAAAATTGAAAGTGCATCCAAAATATACATAGAAAATTCTATTTCATAAGCTACAAGCTCAGGTGTGTATGAAATGTAACCATCTTAATTTCCTTAAAATGAACTTAATTTCTACCTTATACCCCCAATTCCACCTAAAAGTAGACAATTTAATTGAGTCGCTTCAAGTAAATGCAATCGAATTAAGTGATTACTCAGTTATTTCTGATTTAAACTCTGTCAACTTGGAATGAGACACTCAGGTCTTCTTTAAGATCCCAAAAACCACTCTAGGGTTTCTGGGTCTGAGGGGAAGACCTAGAGTTCTTCTCAAACTTCAGCAAGCATCAAAACCACCTGGAGAGCTTGCTAATTACGATCACTCACAACAGCCCCACAGTTTCTGCTTCAGCAGGTCTAGGGTGGGGACCCAAGAATTTGCATTCCTAACAAGTTCCTAGACAATGCTGATACTGCTGCTCTCAGGATCATGCTTGGAGAGATGCTGCCCAATCTCTTCCAGGTGATTTTAGCTCCTCATTAGCCTTTTTCCTGAATTGTCTCTCTCTAGATTGTCATCTCTCCACTTGGCAACAAAACAACTACCAGTGAGGGTGGACTGAATGCCTCATCTGTGTCAACTTGGGGATTGGTCATACGGCGTGACAAAGACAATGTGCAGTCATAGGAGCACCTCAATTAATATATCAGAATTATTATTTTGCTAAATCCATAGTATCAGTATCTTAGCAATGCACACATAGCTCCCCTTGGTTGCAGCCTGTAGCTTGTTAAATAATATTGATCCAGTATAGAGTGCAGAAAAATAACTTGACCAATAGTCTAGAAACAAATAAGTCTTTGTCCTCTCAGTAGCCATGTGACCTTAAATCAGGTTTTTAAATTTACCAGCTCTCAGTTTTATCACCTATAAAATAAGGCTGGTATTATCTTCCCTGCCGTGGTTAAACTTAAGGTGAAATATCTGTTAAGATATACATAACTTCCCATCAGCCTAAGCAGTAATAGTTAAGAGTTTACAAAACCTGGAGAGAGAGAGAGAGAGATGTATAGGATATACATACGTGTATTTCTAGGATCCAGAAGGGGCATTTTCCACAAGCTCTGGGAGTGGATCCCAAACAGGGGGTCCTAAGATGACACGTGGAGCTATGGATGAAACAGGAACTCCACATTCTGGCTTTCAAAGCCCTCTTCCATCTGGGCAAAAACATCCTCCTCCCCATCTCTAGCTGTTTCCCTGTGCATGCCTGTCCTGCCTTCAGAAGCTACCATTACTCTCCTGCAACAGAATCCTTATCCTTCAAACTTGTTTCTGTTGTATCTCAAATGGCCCCAATTTCTGAAATGCAGGGACTTGGTTCTGCTACTTCTATGTCCCAGCCCTCTCTGAGAACCGACTACTTGACAAGCAGTGAACAAATGCTAGGCAAAAAACAGTAGGACATGCTGGTTAAGAGCCAGGCTCTGGAGTCAGCAGTCCTGTTTTTTTCACCTAACTCTTCCACTTATTATCAAATCATTCGAATTCTATGCCTCAGTTTCCTAATCTTCAAAACAACACAGTAAATGACTCGTACATATCATGCTCAGTGCTTGAACACCTAAATAAATGTCAGCTGCTTTTTATTAATAAAGTTATTAAGTGGATGAATAAAAAAAATGAACGAAGGAAACTCTCAGTTCGAATTCTAGGTAGAAAACTTGCTTGGTCGCTCTAGCCTACCTGCCACTTCTCTGAATTTCCATAACATTTATTTTCTCTTCTGCATATTGGCAATTTATCAGTCATGGCTTTTTACTGTTAATTCACAATTTTAAATATCATTATGTTCCCCAACTATGCCTAAGACTCTTAAGGGAAATATTTAAGCTATATTCTTGGTTTTGGCCCTACTTTCCCCAGCATATCCTTAATTAGTAGCACTCTCTAATGTCTCACATATCGCCTCAGTGATATAACAGGTGTCTAGAAGGGATAAAATTCTTCCTTTGCATTTTCTTACAACAATATAATCTGACACAGTTCACCCAGCTAAGCAAACAAAGGAGCCAACAAAGGTAAAAACTTTCATATTAAGAAAGCAATCCTTAGGTGTTTTATGTCAATGTTTAGATTATAAAACTATGAATGGAACTGATGCAGATAACTATATTAAGTGAAAAACTTAAGGGGAAAAAATGGAATTTTGGTTCACCTATTTGCCAAGTTTCCTACAGTATGGCTTGAAAGCTCTCTAATATGGACCCTGAGTTGACAAGATAAAATAGATTTCAGAACCTTTTAAACTAGCAAACTTAGTAATTGTTTCAAGGGCACATGCTGGCAATGAGTCAGGACAGGCATACAAATTGAAATCTTGCAAAAAGTGGCAAGGAAAAGGGGTCAGGAGAGAAGGATGAAGGTCTGTGTACGCACTGTTCCCCCACAGGCTACAGAATAATGCTGAGCATTTTGCTGAAGCAATTTTACTTTAGTCACAAAAGTCCTGCTGTACAAAAATAACTTGTTTTATAAATTAGCTGTCAAATCCTTGGAGAAGCCAACCATGAACAATTTGTTCTTGGTTATATTTCCATTATTGTCACTATTTAATCCATAGTTTAGTGATTAATGGTTTTCTAAGAAAACTTGTTTGAAGTATAAAGAATGAAATCCGTTAAACCAAGTAAGACCCTGCAAGATTCATTCCTCTTGGGGTCTCATCAGTACTGAAACCGCCGTGGCATAATTAATGGTCCAAGAGATGAAACAGGACTGCTGTTCTGTCACGTCCCTTCTATTTAAGTCTTCAAAAATGAAAAATAATGAGTAAAGGTGTAAAACAAATTGCTTGATATGCCAAGAAGCAGAATAATCTCATTCAAATAATTAGAATTTCATCTCAAATTATTAGACACTCTGTTTCATTGGAGGAAAAGCCCAGACTGGGTGATCCCATGATGTATGTGGGCATCAGTTATGACACTGCCTAGAAATGTTTGAAAGGATGCACTTTTTGAAGCTTGATAAGAAACTTATAGATATGCTTCTCTCAGAATTTAAAGGCTGTTTTAGGGCAACAATCTTTCAAAAGTTTATACCTACAGACAAAATTGCTTATTCCTTTAGATTAACTGAGTCTCCCAGATATCAGAAAAAAGAGTTCAGGATGCAGAACTATTCTTTATGAGCCTATGCTTGTAGATTCATAGTAATGATGTTTGCACGTACAGCACAGGAAAGGGCAACAGAAAATGCTCAGGTATTGGACAGTGGGCATTAAGTTTTCCATTATACAGTAAATATGAATTAAGAATGCTGACAGTAACTCAACTTGGCTCTATAGCATACTGGGTCAACAACCTCTGTCCTGGAACTGCTAGAATGTAAACCATTATTGTAATCCAATCTGATTTAGTGTAATATGCTATTTTTTGAGTACCCAAATATCATAAGGAATAGAGCAATAAGGATTAATTAGAATTCCTGTCTCCAGAGACATTGGAGTCTAGTGGGAAATAAGATCATGAATAGAAATAACTATGACAGAAAAGTAAAATTTGAAGTACTGTGGGGAACACTAGGAAGGAAGTGATTAGCTCCAGCTAAGGTAACAGGTGAAGGTTTCACAGAAAAGATAGCAAGAGACAGGAGTCTTTAATTCTCCTAAGATGTGAAGGCTTGGGACAGCTTTTGTTAAAAGGTGCATCTCAGGAAGTATTGGGGACTAAGGTAACAAAGAAGAAACAAACTATGAAGAGAGGCTATAATTATACTGCATATTAATTATACTGCAACCCTAGGAGCTTTTGGTTTTGGTTCCTCTAGCAACACACTTGGCACACAGTAGGCACTCAACATATATTGGGGGAAGGCAGCCAAGCCCAAGAGCATCAAGAAGGAAGACTATCCCAGCTAGGATGATTATTTCAGTATAAGAGTCTACCTAGAAGATTTCTAGGGCTTTAAATGTGAAAGTGCAGGCTAAGTCTCATTTTATATGCACTTAAATATAATGTCTCATAATTATGATGAGTAAGCAGCAAAAATGACAAATGTGCTTATTATTTTACCTTCAATGGAAATCAATTTGTTTTTGTTTTGCTGTTATAAAAATGTTATCTAATTTATCAGTATTTATCTTTCCATGTGTTCGTGTACAATTTTACATGTTTTCATCAGTTTTAACAATAGAATAAAAATATGATTTATTTCATACCAAAGGATAAGAAAAACAGAATATTACACTCAAATCAAATAGTACTTCAATTAACACATACAAGTTAAATTAACAAATCCCATGGGAAGGAGGTAACAAAACCAAAACCAATGTAGTGAAAAACATTGCACCTGTTTCCTTCTCCATCCATTTTCCATATTTCCTAGCCCCCAACTCCCACAGAGAGGTTCTGGTTCTTCACATCCTATCAAGGTGGAGAATGACTATTCTTACCATTCGATTCTAAGTAGAACCAATTCATACAGAAAAGAACTCAAAATATTTTCATTTCTAGAGTTCTTTAACTGGAAATTTTTTTTTTTATTCCTAATAAGGAAAGGCATTTTCTCACTTTAAAGAATTCCTGAAAACTTAGGCTATCTACTAAGCCTTCTTAGCTGGCTCTAAGGTTGTCCTAAACACTATCCCTGCCGTCCCCATCCCCTGGCCACACACTGGTACCTGTCCGTGGCCTGTTAGGAAACGGGCCGCACAGCAGGAGGTAACAGCAGGCAGGTGAGGGAAGCTTCATTTGTATTTACAGCCACTCCCCACGCTCACATCATTGCCTAAGCTCCGCCTCCTGTTAGATCAGTGGTGGCATTAGATTCTGCGTTATGGTGAGTTGTATAATTATTTCATTATATATTACAATGTAATAATAATACAAATACAGTGCACAATAAATGTAATGTAATGTCCTAGAATCATCCTGAAATGATCCTCCACCCGCATCCCAGTCTGTGGAAAAATTGTCTTCCATGGTCTTCCATCAAACCGGTCCCTGGTGCCAAAAAGGTTGGGGACCTCTGCACTAGCCCACATGGTGCCCCTTCTTGGGGGAAAGAGGAGAAGCACAGCCCCACGAGAGGATATGCAACTTGATCATCACAAAGTGGGGAGGATTCAGGTGCCATTTGCCTGCCACCCAATCAATCTGTGCAGTGAAAAAACTTGCACAACTGAACATAGCAGCCCTGCTTAAAGGACAATTCCCAATTTAAATTCTTGTGCAATGACAGGGAGAGGAAGGCACAAGGCACAATCTCCGCAAGACAGACTGGCTCCTTCCTCTTCTGGGATACTGGCTAAGGCTGCTAGAAACTTAGGAAATAAAAGAGCATATGTTACATCTTCTGAAGTGAGCCTACATCACCCTAGCAAAGGGTTGTCTGCCAGCAGGTCCCTTCCCACTAAGCTTGTCCCCAGGGGATTTTCCTTTCCCAAGTATAAAACAAATCCCACCTTCATCTCTTTTAACCTTAATTCCTTAAGCTTTTACTTAAAACTAAGGAATTTTTCTTGCTATTTAAAATTCCCGTTACATACTCTTGCTTATCTGAAATGCATCCTTCTGCTTCCCAGATTATTTCTGCCTATAGTTATCAAGTCTCCAACAAATAATTATGTTGTTGAAATGTTTTAATTTCATTAACAGAGCTATTACTGCACCCAGTAAATAATGTTGATGATGATAGGCTATTAAAATCAACTTTTAAAACCACTTCTTAGACTTCTATTTATTTATGCTCTTTACCTACTTCCAAAAAAGGATTTGAGGTGGCTTAAAACACAAAGACCAAAACCCATTAACATTGCGTATAAAATCAAAGTCAAGTAATGACAAAGAAATGGCATCAGAAAACCCAGACGGAGAAAAATGACCTCATTTGAACACAATAATTCTGGTAGCTCCTATTGCTCAATCAAAGGAACCTAATAGGTTATTTAGGGTGATAAATGCTATTCTGGTGCTGAGATCACAGAGGAATTTATCACATGACTCTTTCTTTGCAATTCACCAGGTAACACAGTGAATAAGGTCTTTAACAACAGCTTTTATAAACCACAAAGGCTTCTTTCAGGGTCAGCTTTGTGGGCACATGACCTGCGCAATTACACAGCATGCCAAGCTTAGAAGAGCCTCATAGTTGGTTCAATGCTCTGCTGTTGCTGTCTTGAAATTACTAATAATTTCTTAAACAAGGATTCCCACATTTTTATTTTACACTGGTCACTGTAAATTGCATAGCTGGTCTTAACATCTTTCATACAGTTAGTTCTTAGATCAGCCCCTAAATTTCATGTTTCAGGATGTTTCTCCGTTAGCAGTATGAAGTATAGTATTTGCAGAACTTACCCTGTTTTTCTGAGTATTAAAAATAATCCACCACGGTTATGGAGACCCCCACCCTTCCCCACACCCACCAACCTTTAGTCTTATAAATACTAAACTTAAGCAATAATAGAATTATTTGGGCAAAAGAGGAAATGCCATTATTTTTCTCTCTTCCTATGTTTAAGTTCAAGACACCTTTCATCAGAAATAACATATTTATTATGATGGTTTTTAGATATCGTTAGATGTCATACCTATAAACTCTGTAAGTAGACTTCTGGTTTAACATCAATTACCCAGTTAGACAAAGTCTGACTTCATCAAATTGAAGAATTTGATCTATGAATTATGCCTTCCATGACTTTTCCCCTTTATCTCATTGTCTTAAGAAATAAATTTTCAAATGTGTTCAAAGACAAGTAAAATATCCTCAGAGGGCATTTTGTACCTTACTCTACCTTCTGACCTCTTATATTATATTATAATATATATAATATAATATATATAATATAATATATTATATTATAATGACACCTTTCTACCAGAAGGATGGACTCCTAGCCTGTTCTTCACTAATTCTTGTGCATAGTTGAAAGACATCTTTGCCATACATGGAAAACAACTCAGCAACTGCTGTCCATTTGATTGATAGACACTGTTTCTGCATGTAATAGCTCTAGAGGCTTCCAGCAGCACATCAGGTACAGCACCAAGGCTGCTGCTGCAATGTGCTTGCAGGGGCCATGACCTCAGCGTCCCCACACTCTACTTTTAACAGCTACAATTTCTAAGCCCTGTGCTAGGCACAAGAAATACAGCACTGGGCAGGATACCCTAGCCTGTCTGCAGCTTGGAATCTATTAATAGCAGGTGATTAGATGAGTAAATGGATCATTACCACACCATGTACACAAGGACATGGAGGAAGGAAGCAATCAGGGAAGTTTTCCTCAAGAATGGGACATTCAACCTGATTTTTAAATATTTAGCTTTATTATCAATTCAGGATTTCACTTAATAGATGCAGCTTTATGTACAAGGATAGAGGTGAATTAATGTGAATTAATGAAGCTTAAGTACAGGGCCCTTTACTTTCATGGGCCCCTTCTGAAACCTTTTAACTCATTTTCTATTCATAATTTTGTGTTCCTTTTCTTAAAGGGGGTCCCCCTAAACTGTCTCAAACTGACAGTCCACAAAACCTGGATCCTCCCCAGCAATAGGTCCCCATGTTGACTTCATCTCCACACAGCGTCCCTTTCAGAATGAGAGGCTCACACAACTGCATGCTATTAGAAAGGTTAGTCCCATTTTACTATTAATACCTCATGGGCTTAAAGAAACGATGCGACTAGTTTGAAAGGCTGCAAAGTTCATCCTATTCAGCCTAATTTTTTCAGGTTAAACCCTCTTCCTGAGCTCAAAGTCATATTGCTAATTCCTGCCTTCCTCCTACTAAAAGCATAAAGACAAGAGCAGATGAGCATATGCATTGTAGTGTTGATCCTAGGACCAAAGAGTGGGAAAGGGTAAAAAGAAGAAAAAATGTGCTAAGAAGAAAAAGTCATTCAGCTGGACCTTTTTCCTGGAACTAGAACTTCTCGTTTCTTGGTATCACCCCACAGCCTGCATGAGCTTTCTCTACAACCTCAGTGAGGGGAAGGAAACATAAGTTGCCTATTTTTCTCCAGAATATTGCCTTCTATTGTCACAGATTTCCTTTATAACAGTGACAGAGAACATCAAGATTGTTGCATGGGGCAAATTGTGTTTTCAGGGATGTGGTGTCTAAGATGATTTTTAATCAAAGAAGTATATACCTACCAAAAAAATTGAGTTTTATGCTTCATTTTCAGTAAGTTCATCTGCTTTATTTAACAATAAAGTCATCTATGTATGAGATAATTTTTCTTTAAAAAAATCATTTGGCAAAAATAAAAATAACAAAATCTGAACAGAATAGTGAATTCTTGGAGCATTAAGCAACTACCTTTATTCTATGAAATTGCCTGTGACTAAAGGTGTGTTTAACAGTGTTTGAACTTCTTTTTCCACCAAACATTAACATTTATACCAGATAAAGCACAGTGATTTGGAATTACAAGCTAAAGAAACTCAATTCACATGCTGCCATTTCCAGCAAAATTTATTTTGGTTTACTTTAGATACAAATGCAAATAAATCTTTTGAGCACATATAGACTAAAGAATATTGCCATGAGACTTAAACATATTTATTATAACACAAGGGAAAATGAATAAAAATGTATTAGCACAGTGGCTTAGAACAGGAGACATTCAAAGCATATAATTCATCCAATAAGCCAGTCAGACTGTTTCAAATCAAGAGTGCAAACAAAAGTTCTCCAAATATTAGGAGAAAATCTTTAGAAGCTATCATAACATTACACAAAAGGTGTAAAAATAATAATATGATATTATTTCTAATAGAGGAAAAATGACAGCAGGCAGCAGGCTGCATTGTTAGTTGATACCGAAGGACCTTCAGCCAAGGAAGCAACATGAGATTATCTTTGCAAAAGACTTTTTCATGTAAATTTGGAAGAGTTTTATCAGATATGGTTCCAGGCTCTTTATTTTCACCTAAGAATGTTGATAGCAAATTATTATCTTTTTAAATAGTGCAACCTTCAAAGAGTTGTATATTGGTAGCAGCTAAGAAGAATTAGCTACAAAATCATTTTGGGTGTGATCGGACAATTTTAGCAAGTTCAAGTTTAATTGAAATGCATCTTCCCAAAATGAATTTAAACGTTCCTTTGTCCTCCCATAAACCAGAATACTTACAAGATATCAGAAGTATCTTGTCGTTAACAGTAGCAGTAAACAGTGAATTTATATGTTCTTTCAAAAAAATGTTATAATTGAATAATTTCATTCACATAATTGGATTCATCAGAAAACTAAATATTCAAAATGATTACAAAGTTTCCATTAGAAGGTGAGAAATCTAATTAAATTCATAGCTGCCCTAGCTTGACATAAATTCACTAATGATTATTTCAAATAAAAGGTATTCATAAAAGACTTATGTGTATGCACCCATCTAATTTCCTAGATATCTTTACTTGAAGATGTGTCTTGCCTTTCCAAGGGCAAAATTTACAAAAAAATACTAATCTCCTACACATTTCCTCCTACAAACCTCCTTTCCTTGAACACCACGAACAGGTCTTCCTTTCTCTAGCTTTTCTTCCAAGTTACAGCTAGAATAATTCCTGCCCCCAAACATAAATCTGATTGTCATTGCTCTATTCGAAACCCTTCAAACGTTTCGGTTTGCTCTTCATTCATCTGAATTTGACTCACAACACCCCCTGAGATTTGGTCACTGCCCAAACACCCTGCTGTATTGTATCACTTTCCATTCTGTCTCATAGTCTAGGCTGTAACCAGCCAAATGGAATTGTTCTAAATTCCACAGACATGTCAAGATGTCTCTCTTCTTGCCTTAAATCCCCTTCCTCAATCCTACCTCTTATTCCTTCAGCTTAAATATCACTTCCACAGAACCCCTAGGCTAGGTTATGTTCCCATAGTATTCCAGACTTATTAGTGGAATACTACACACATAGTGTAGTATGTGCTAATTCCTGCCTTTCTCCTACCAAAAGCATAAAGACAAACTTACATACATCTAACTCTAACTTACACACATCATTATTGTTAAGGGGGCACGGGGGCTGCTTCTTCCCACTCCTAAAGTCTCTCTCATGTGAAGGACCACTACTAATATGACAGTGACTCTTCCCCAAAGAAGGAGGAATGACCAACCTGGTGGATTTTAAAAGGGCAACAAGTGGTCTGGCTCTTCTGACCCGCAGGGAGCATGTGCTGGATCTCCCAATGCCGTATGTCTCACGGGGGCCAGGTCTGTCTTCTCCCCATAGGGGAACCCTTGGTTGTCCACCACTCCCAGAACTGGACAGGTACATGTCTCTAATGCTGGGAGAGACTACTCGCTCCTTGATACAGGACACATGCTTCAATATCAGCTATATCATTTTAAAGGTGATTTTTTGTTGTTGTTGACTGTCTGCCATAATTTTTTCTCTTATTTCTCAGATCATTCAGAAATCAGGCAGGGACAAGGTGTGATTTTTATTGGGAACTGTTAAACCCCTCATATTGTAATTAATTATGTACTGTCTTTGATGGTAGCTTACAAGCTCTGAAAAGCAGAGAAATATATGTCAGGTCTGGTTTACTAGTATAGTTCTTGTAACTTAGCGAGTGCCTGGCCAATAGAAGGTACCTGATAAGTATTGTTAATTGAATAAATAAATAAATGAATAATTAGATCCCATTCTTGCATACTTTCATCTTATTCACTACTCTGTCACTGCTATTAACACCACTTAAGTTGTAGCTATTTAATATATTTCTTACTTCTAAATTCCATCTGACATTTTCTATCTTAATAAATTTTAGATTTTTGACATCAATCTGGTATATTTTTAAAATTCCTATTAATAACATTATAAGTTATTTAAATGAATCCTAAATTGGAAACAGATGAGCTAGCACATTAAGAATTCACTAATTTGCAGATGATTTTCATCCATTAGGTCACTACAGAAAAATCTCACATTTAGAAAATAGTTCAAAGATCAATTTCACAAACATTTTAGCCTTAAACTTCAAATACCCTAAATTTATCTTACCCAGGGAAATACAATAAAGTGTAGACATGTTACGGTTAAGTATAGCTCAAAATAGCTGGAAAGAGGCAAATTAGCATTTTGGAAAGTGAAATACTGGGTTAATAAATTACAGTATGAGTAAAGTTAGGAGAGATAGATTATTATATTTTGAGAGTTTCTAGTACTCTTATCTTTAATTTAAAATTTTTCTCCAACACAGCTCTGGTTTTTTTTTATTTCAACATATTATGGGGGTGCAGATGTTTAGGTTACATATGTTGTCCTTGCTCCCTTACACCACAGCTCTTGATAAAAAAAATAAAAAATCAAATAAATATGTGTGGTAATAAATTTTATAATATTGTTATTTTATGTTTAAATATATTATTTTAAAAGGACTGATATATTCCTGAATATGACACCCTATTTAAAATCAAGGGATATGTTTTCCCTTTGATAAAATGAATCTATAATTTTACAATGAAGTTTGATAGAAAAATACAAATCGTATAATAGAAAAACCTGTCAGGGAATTTTTTTTTCCTGTGAAGTATCTGTTATTTTAAGTGAAAGATGCCTGCATAAACTAATTTGTGGCAACTTAATTTTTATTCATTCAATTATATTTAAGATTCCATGTATATGCATGAACACATAATTAAACTTTCTTGTAAGATTTGTCTCTAGACTTGAAAGAAAAAATATATATATTCTCAAAATTTGAGAATTATGATGCTACTGCATAAAACATAGGGAAGGATTATATGTCAATGGCTCTCTTTTGTATTCATGACAAAAAGAAAAACATTCCAAAAAGAATTGTAAATGAAGATCTGAGTTGTACAGGACAGGAACAAAATGTGCAATAAGCAGAAAGAAGTCTTTGGGGATGTATTTTTAAACAGGAGGTTTTGAAAATTCCAAATTTAGCTTCATAAAAAGAGGTAGTGCAAGTGTGAAGCATGTGGTCATTTTGGCATACTCAGTATATAACTTCTCTCTTTACCTATATAAGGATATAATAAAGCTTCAGAAATGTGCAAAGCCGAAATCTTCCAGTTCTGTTTATTCACTTTCAGTCAGGTAGTAAAATATCCTAATGTTCCATGAAGAAATCTTCAAAATGCACTACTGAAATAGCCTGCTAAAGAGAAATCAACAACTTCTTTATTTAGTTACTGAACAGTTTAAAGAAAGGGATCAGTGGTTTGGTTTTTTTTTTTTTTTAAGCCAACTATATCTGTAAGTATCAGTCCATTTTACTAAGTTTTCATCACCTTTGCTGCATTTTTTTCATACTGACTTCCCTCGTTCCCTTTCTATCCTCCATTTACTCCAACTTCCTCTCAAGCTTTTTGTTTGTTCATTTGTTTGTTTGTTTCACTGTCCTTCATCTTTTCCCATCTTTTCTCCTTCTGGCTCTCTCTGGCCTCTTTGACTACTGTAATTATTTCCCAGCCTCGTATTTCTTTTAGACATTCAATTTCTAATACATTCTCCATTCACTTCTAATTCTACAATCCTTGGACATGCTTTGTAAAGAAAGGCTTCCTTTCTCATGGTTATCTAAGACACAGAGCAGTAATAAAGAGCCTCTAGGTGTGATGTGTATGATGTGGCCCTCAATCTCGAGAGAATACCAAACTCTTCCTAGAACCTATGTATATGGCAAAAGCATCCACAACTGGGCAGGGGGAGGGGAATTCAAACCTGTTTGCAGAGGTTAATTTGTGGTGGTAAATTAAATGTGACATTCTGCCTATTTCTAGGGTGCTATGTGACTTTCAGTTAGATTTTGAAGAATTTTGGTCCCCTAAGGACCATTATGGTTTTACATATAAGGTTAAATGCATATCCAGAATTCAAATCAACCAATAACTATGAATCTTATCTAGAGGAAATTTAACTTTCAGATACTAACAGCTGGTTAAATAGAGTCTCTGGCCATCAAGACACAAATCATTCCTCACTCTCAGACACCGAATATACAAAAAGAGGACATGAATTAGCATAATATTCATGAAATGGAAGCTGACTTTGTAAACATTAATGACAGTTAACAAACATCCACTGTCAAAATGGTATGCAGTCATAAATTTGAATAATCAGCACAATCAAAAATTAACCAAAAATATACTTATACAATAAAATGCATAACCTAAATGAAGTCAATTGTACAGCTTTACTAGAAATGTTAATTAAAAGACACACCATTCCCCTAAATAAGAAGATCAATATTGTAATGATGCTAATTGTGCAATTACAATTAGTGCAATTACAAACGATTTTGAAGGGAAAATTTGCACGGTAAATTTAACATACTGATGCTGAAAGAAAAAGTATATGAGAATAGTCAAGAGGAGTTTTAAAGAGAAAAATAACGAGGAAGACTTCCCTTTAGACATAAAAATTACTCTAAAACCAGAGTCATTTAACAATGTGATATTGGCAAAGAAATAATATGATTATTATAATAAAAGAGTCTATAACAAATGTGTAGAGACATGTATATATAATAAATTTAGAGTAAGATGAAAACAAAATTAAACAGATGAACTTCAAGGAATTTAACATAAACAGTGAAAGCAATACAGGAGGTTTTATTGTTTGTTTGTATTAATAATCTTGGGGGTTAGGGAGGTATCTGACTGCCTGTATTTGAATTATGGCACTATCATTTAAAACTGTGTAACCCTGAATAAGTTGTTTACCCAACATCTATAAAAGTGAAACTAATAGTATACTACTCATAGAGTTGTGAGGCTTCAATATGATCATGCATATAAAGTGCTAAGGTGTCCAAAAAGAGTTAGCTAGGGTTTTTACTGTTAGCATGCAAACAAAAGCCAGAAACCATAAGCAAAAAGAATGACATATGTAAATATGTCAAATCTTAGTTCTTCTGTACAACAGATATCACAATAGAGGTAAAAGAAAAAAATGTATGTAAATATTTACAACATATGTATCAAAGGACATATTACTAGCTCTTTAATACAAAAAACAAAGACCCTAAGAAAAATAAGGCAAATGTGAAGAACAATGTGTTCCCAAGAGAAATATAAAGGTCCACAAACATGAGACATTCTTTTCAACCTCACTAGTAATAATAAAAAAAATACATTTCCATTTTCCTAACTTACCAGCAAAAACTGTTATTCATACTTTCGTAAAAGAGTCAGGAAAAAGACTTTCTCATGCAATTCTGATGAGAGAATAAATTGGTAAAACCTTTTATAAAGCAGTTTATGAATGTATATGGAAATTTAAAATATGCATTACCTTTCCCTTAACAGTTCTATTTGTATGAATTTAGCCTAAGAAATAGAGAAGTGTACAAAAACATACAAAGAAGTATTTCTTCACACTGTTGTTAAAATAGCAAAATAAACCAACAAACTAAGAGGTAGGTCTGTTTTTTCTAAAGGGAAAATAGATTAACAACAATTTTCAATAAGAAAAGGAAAGTTAAAGAATAGTACACATAGCATAATCACTTCCATTTAAAACATATGTAGGTAGCAATCTACATTTATATTTGCACAGAAAAAGTTCTGGAAGGATATACATTAAACTGTAATCAGTGGTCATCTGGGTGGGGTAAGATTATGGGAAGTTTTAACTCTTTAATGTATTCAGTTTGGTATTGTTTGAATACTTTTTAAAATTTAGCAAGTGTTTTTATAATAAGGAAAAATAGAGATTTCTATTTTTGAAAAAATAAAAGATCAAGAAATTCATAATAATTACTTTCCTAGTTTCAGATTCTCACACAATGCTAACAGCTACCTGCCTTTTAAAAAACATTTTTTGCTTAGGTTTAATAAGGTCCTTGTCAAGAATTAATAGATACTTAAGTGTTAACTTCCTTTTTCAAAGAACTACAATTAAAAGAGCTACATAAAGAAATTCACAAGGATGTTTCTCAGTTCAGGGTTTAACTTGCAAGTAACATTTCCATTAGTATTTGAAACCAAGAATTATAAACCATATCAGGCAGAACATTTAAAGGAATCTTAATAACAGGAATGGGTACAATTCAATTCAACTTTCAAATTTTTTATACTTAAAAAACTAAGAAGTTTCCCATACATTCTAAACCTTGTACCTTTTATCATGGTTTTTAAAAGGAGAAAGTCACCTTTTGCTCATTAATGGCAAATTAATTCATTTCTTTCAGAAACTATAGTTATGTGGAAAATTCATGATCATTACACTGGGAAGAAACCAAGATACTCTTTTTCATCAAAGAAGGGTATTGGAATCTTCCTGAGATAAGATATTTTGCATTTTCTAAGGTTTTTAACATTTTTACTAAAGCAAGCTCAAACTATATTTAAATATGGAAGGCTACCACCCAATTTAGTGAAGTATTTCACTTCCTCAGGAAGCAGAGGAACAGCCCTATGACTAGATATTATATCCCTCAAAAATGATCAAGTTACATTCCTCTAAAGGAGACTAACTTCCCTATCTCTGAGGCATAAAAAAAAAAAAAAATTAACATTACTGTTCTTAGTTTAGTCTTTATTTATCCTGCCAAAAGTACATTCCCCAGATTGTCTTAGGAAGTGTCACGTTACAAAGCAGAGAATTCTACACCAACACTCACCAGATGTCTAATTTTGTGAAAGCACAGTGTACACATCTGTAAAATAGGAATAACATCACCTGCTTTATAAGGATGTTACAAAGACTAAAGGAGATGCTGACACTAATATGCATTATACAATATAAGGGCTTAGAAAATTCTAATTCCTTTCCTGCTTGTCTGTAGCCAGGATAACTCATAGTGAACACACCAAGAAAGAAATAAAATTGCAAAATATTACAAAAATTGTAATTGTATAATTATAATTATATGATTTTCAAAGTACGTTTTCTTGAAAAATACAGCACTAATTTTTTTTTTTTTTACAGTGAGGTCAACCGAAGTAAGCAACATGCATGTCACATTTTTATTTCTTTTTTTTTAAACAATATATTCACACCAGACCAACAGAACATCACTAAAAGCTTCTTGACCAGGAATCTGATAGCCTCATTCCTAGGTTACTGAGCTCACCGAGAGCTCAGTGCCTCTTCATATCTGGGTTATGACAGAAGCCTGGCATCACTTTTCCTCCATTGAAGTCCCTCACACACTGGAGTCATGACATCTCTCCCGCTCCGCAGCTTCAAGTGATGATCTACTGTCTGCTTAATCTCTTTTGCCTGTTACTCAAGGTTCTCAGTATTCTGACCATACCCTCCCTATCCATATTGCAAGCCAAACATAGATTCTCTACTCTAGGTTAGGTCGATGTACTCACAGCAAAACACCACACAGATATCTGTCTCTATACAGATGTTCATACTAACCCCAGGCTTAGCACACTCCTTCCTCCTTACTCTTGTGCAAACTATTCCCTTCTTCAAACCGAGTTTGAGACCCACCCCTTCCTCCACCATCCCCAGTGAAATCATGAATGCGTATGTATACATACACTTACAGCCAGTTCCACAGAATTCATTGCATCTATCGGTTTCATTTTTATGTTCACACTATTAATCCATGGTCTGCTTTACTTGACTGTTCGACATGGCCCTCAGTTCTGAATAGTCATGGCTAATAGTATCCTATTTTCAATCCTTAAGCAAACTTTTATGTAAATAGAATAACATCAGAATCTTTACTGATGTAAAAAATAAATATTTGTTCTTCTCCCTCCCAACACAAACACTCTTGGAAAGAATTATGGCATACATTTAATATTCACCCACAAATCACTGAATTTTTCATTTTGTTAAGGTCTTATTATGATCTCTTTTCTAATCACTCATGATAAGAGCATTATGCATTTCCACTGTTATTCCTGTTGCTTCATACATATATCATGTACTTATGTGTGCCAGGCACTTATGTGTCCATTTTATAACCTAATTTTGAAAAACTATCTGCCAGAGTAGGCATTTTCACTCCCTTTGTGAAGGGGGGGAAAGTGAGACTGAGAGGGCCAAGGTCACAAAGCAAGTAACAGAGTCTAACACAAGGATCTCCAGATTCCAAGGTCTCTCTGCTGCACTCTGCTTCTGCCTCGCCAGACAATGTGTACCCTCATATTTTATCCACATTAAATGTCAGGCCTCTTAATGACATTCCAAATTTAAAATCAACTATTATGAAAATATCAAAAATCAAAATGAAATTCTTTTGAGATCCACAAAACAGCAAGTTAATTTTTTTTTTAATAACAATAAGAACGCCAGTAATATGAAAGACTTGGACAGGAAAGACTTTTCAAATAATAACAGTCATTCTCAATTCTATCACATGGGAACACTGAGAGTGTTTTTATTATATTTTTTAGACTAGACAACTCTAAATTATGCTTTTATCCCTTGACAAATGTTCCTCAACACTCACCAAATTTTGGCAGATGGCTTACAACAAAAGTAAAAAAAAACATCTTCTCACTTTTTAACTCATTATTCTAGCAAATGTTCAATCAATAAAATATAAGTTAGGGAAACTTAGTTTAGTAACCATCAAACTAATTGGTATTTTGAAAGCGCTTAAGTTATTCAATTATTTTTCAACATTTCCAAGTTCACTATAGAACACTCCCATTGTGTAGCCTTAATAGAAAAGTCCAATGAAATACATTTTCAAAGAAAGCAAAACATTTTTTTAAAGAGAACTACTGATACCTTTAAAAGCAATTATTTAAAAAAGTAATTATGACAAAGATATACCTTTACAAATCAGGAAAAAAAATACTATATAGATTCAGGAATAATATTTTAAAAATAATTTCCCTTACCTTATTAGTAAGCAGAAGAAAAATAAAACTAGAATGTTCCCTATTGGGTTCTTTTTATTTTATCTTATTATTTTTTAAAAAAATTTTGTAGGATGAAGTCTCAGTAGGCTACAGAGGCTGATCGTGAACTCCTGGGCTCAAGCAATCCTCCTGCTTCAGCCTCCCGAAGTGCTGGGATTACAGGTATGAGCCAGTCACTGTACCCAGCCAGGCTCTTTTTATTTTTGAAATATTGCAGCTAGTGTCAATAAGCATTTAAGAAGTCAGGCACTGTTTTGTTATGCCAATGGGAGCATAAATTTGGTATAAATTTCTGGAGAATATTTTTGGCAATTTGTGTAAAAAGCCTTAAAATGTTTATATGCTTTGACCCAAGAATAACATTTCTACGAATTTATTTTAGGTAAATGGTAGGAGATGTACTCAAGGATCTACAGACAAGAAAATATACTAAATAATTTGTAATAGTCAAATACTCAAAAACATCTAATTATAAAATAACATTAGTAGACTGGTAAGATAAATTGGCATGTCCATGCAATGGATACTAAGCAAACATAAAAATCCATATTTTATAACACTGTTTCATAACATGAAAATGTTTATGATTGGCTGTTATAGGAAGGGGGTAGGAAACTCTGAAAGATCCACTGTGATCGGATGGTGGATCTAAGAGCAATTTTTATATGCTTCTGTATGTGTGGTGGCTAGCTTTCAAAATGACCCAATGATCCTCACCTTCTGGCATTCACTCCCTTGTGTGATTATCTCCCACACTTTATCAAGATTGGTGAGTGAGGTCAATGGAATACAGTAGAAGGGACAGTATGTCACTTTTAAGGGTAGTTCATAAAAGACGTCATAGCTTCTACTTCACTCTCTCATATCACTTGCTCTGGGGCAAGCATGCAGCCCCATGGAGAGGTCCACATGGCAAGGAACAAGACCTTCTGCCAATAACCAGTAAGTGAACCATCTTTGCAGTGGGTCCTCCAGGTCCATTCAAGCTCCAGGTGAGAGTAGCTCCAGCCCACTGCTTAACTGCTACTTCATGAGACACTGAGCCAAAACAGCCCAGTTAAGCCACTCCCAGAATTCTGACTCTCAGAAACTGTGTGAAAAAAATAAATGTCATAATAAACTGTTAAATTTTAGGGTAGTTGTTACAAAGCTAAACATTTTTCAAATATCTATGGATAACATGCACTGCTTTTAAAATTAGAGAACAATGTCCTATTTTGAAACACTAGACATCGTTTGTCAGTGCAATCCTGATACCAATTTTTAAAATTAACTCCAGTGTTTCAATTTTTCCAGCTAAATGTTTCCAAAATATTCTCACACAGGTAGCACACAAGTGCTAGTTAGTTCAACTCTAAACTGAATTCTCCAGTTACAGTAAATTAGCAAACCTAAAAAGTACCCAGAAAAGTCCTTTGAAAATAAAGAAAAATAAATATTCAACGCAAGTAGCTTTTTAAAAAGAGAACAAAGTTTATCTAAGGAAAGCAAGAGGAAAGAAATACTACAGATAAAAACAATTATTAATTTCAAAAAATAGTTAAACATATACATTCTGGTAAATAAAGCCAAAGATACCTGGAAAAGAAAAGAAGAAGAAAAGGCAAACCTCAATACCGAACAAAAAGACCGAGAAACGCAATGAGAAGACCAAAGAGGGACAAAAATATTAACGCAGAAGATTTTAAAAATTACAAAAAGTACTATGTATAATGAATGTATTGCTCAAGAATTTTAAAAGTTCAATGAAATTGAAATGTCATCCCAGAAAAGTAGAATCTATATCTAAAGAGACCAGTTCTAGAAGAAATTGAAGTAAACAACTATTGCCAAATAAACTCTAATGTTACGTGTGATTTTTTTAAACATTAAGGGAATAGAAAAACATGGATATGTTTTTTTAAAAAACCCATATTAGATATGGTAAGTTGGTGTGGCAAATAAAGGTCCCTTCCTCAAGATACTTTATTGCCCTCCTCTGTAAAACTGTCGAAATAACTACACACATTACAATATTGCAGGTGGCAACATGCAACTTGTACAATCACAAGTGATGGGCCTAGTGATTCTGATACTAAAAGCTGAAAATTAGCCAACAGAATAGAAAATCTCAGCTCAGTATCGCATGAATAGAAAGGCAAACATGGTAGAGGAAGTACATTCCAAACCCAAAAGCATATTAAAATAACAATAAAACATGTCCAATTGAGTTTATTTCAGAAATCCCAAAACGATTTAATATTGGGTAATCTACTAAAGGTATGACGTCAATAGGTCCAAATCAATTAAAACAGAACTGATCTCTTCCCCCTAAAATACATGTAGTCATCTGGATACAGTCCATAGGCCAATAAACCAGGACAGTTCAATAATATAATAAAGACTCGCTATCTCCAACTTAGAGTCAGCACCTTATCAAGCATTTAGGAAAATAGTTTCCAACACAGATGTACAGATGCCCATCACTAACATTAGGAAGAAATTGTGACATTCTTACCAACACATTAGAAAAAAGCCTAAAATTTAAAAATATTGAAATGGCAGATTATATGTACATATAATATTGCTGGTTATCTAAAAAAATTTAAGTGAAATCCATGAAAAGTAATGAGATTGTAATTGTTAAACTCTACAATATGCCAACAAGAACTGTAAAAAGTTCTGGAAAAAGTCCACATCACAACCAACCAACTAACCAATCAGTCTCTCTTCTCTCTCTCTCTCTCTCTCACACACACACATCTTACTGTATACATCTAGAAATAAAATTATGGTATTTATTGAAAAAAAAGAAAGAGGGGGGCATTTGAAGAGGTGCAAAGCAAGAGAAGACACAGTGAAGAAATGACACAACTCTAAAAAGCCATCGTACATATTAATATGATATACCAGATGAGTGACTTCTCTCTTCTCAAAGAACAAGAAGTGTTTCAGAAATTGTCTAAATATGTATTTATATGATTGACACTAACAGCTTAGAATATGCCAGTGGAGCCCAGGGGTATATAACAAACATTTTTAGTCCAATATTTGTCATCTCTTCAGGAAGACCAAGGCAAGAAAGTCCCCCATGGAATAAAGAAAATAAAAGTTTTCCCTTCGCCTACCCTGTTTTCTCTTGAGTCACTAACCTCCAAATGCCACACTATTCTGGGACCACATTTTAAGTCACATAGGAGCAATGCCTCCTTTTGGTGCCAAGTGCCAAAAGTTCTTTGAGGACAAGGACACAGTCACCTCTTTAGATGTTCAACATTTCTTTATTAAATAATGATTTAAGAAAAGCAAACTAATTATTAAATTACTAAACCTTCATACAATGGAAAAGGAACAATGCACCCGTATTAGCATAAACACAGATAAATTTGGCAGAGATCATTTTTCACGTATCATTTTCTTTTCTATAACACCAACTACAGGACCTCACACATTAATATTTAACAGAATACTGATATATATTTATTGACTGCATAAGCCTTGTTGGCTCATTCCGACATAAATCTCTCCACACATAAAGAAAGGACTGAGATTCTTCTTAGGCCATATATAATGTCTCTCAATGATACTAAAATACTTTTTTTAACTGGCCCAGGCAGATATCAGATTTCATATTTAAATCTGGATCTTAATTGAGTACAACTGGGTGAAATATGAAAAATGAGGGTAAGTAATTGTTTAAATATAATATTGTCTAGTAGAATAGGGTAGAATAGAATAATTCATTTATTAGAAAATAATCTTTGCTGTTCATTTCTTCCTTTCATTTCCAGGAAACAACGAATAATATCAATTCTTTCACTAACAAACAGCATAAGCCCATTATTTAACCACATTACATCAGTACTACATACTTTTCTATTATTTTACATTATCTTTCAAGAAGTAGCATTTTATGGCTCCATATGAATACCAACAATATTCTCTCCCAAAATAGTCAGAAGTAATAAAATCTTTTCCATGAGCTATCAGTTTGTTTTGAGTAGACAGAATCACACTAAAGAAGTCTTTATAAATAATGTTTTGCTTTATTTCCTGCCACCTGTGACACAATGTGCAGATACGACCTGCTGCATTCACTAATGGATTTCTTTATCTTATTACTTAGTGTGTTAGACAAAGGTGTAAGAATAGGATTTAGCTTTTCTAAACTTTGTACACATTTGTTTCCTATGCTGTTTCAGATCACACAAGTGCTTACCAGTTTCTCCAAGTACTATTCATCAGTGTAATTCTTAACCACATATTGGGAAAGCACCAAAATGAGATTTTCCCCAGTGACTTGAATTACTTTTAAATCACATGAGTTCTAATGTATCTAATGAGATGGGGTGTGAGATCAGACCCTTTCACTCATTAATATGAGCATAAAATAAATTCTGAGAAGCAACACTGAAAATTCCTTGAAGCATACAAGGGTGGACACAGGCATATATTTGCCTCTGAAAAAACATCCCCAGTCAGGTCAAATACCAATTTTCATACATTAATGGGTGGAATTAAAGATCCTGAGTCAGATACACCATTAATACAACAGTAGCTTCTAATTCTGGCTCTGATACTTTCTATATGATGTTGAATAATTATATTCCAATGCCACTGCATCCTTATGTGTAACACAGAATAAAAATACACACTTTGTAATGTTATGTTGTGAGGCTTGGATGCAATAATGTATAAAGAGATTAGCACAGCTCCTAGCACTACAGCAAGAGTAAATAAACCTGTAGCTATTATTATAATGATGTTTATGTTCTGATATCACTTACCCTGGAGATGAAATACCCTCTCCTCTTTAAGCTGGATAAGGAAAAAAAACAACTGCTGATAGATTACTTAATTTACAAAGCTGGAAGGCTCAGAACTATGGAAAAATTATAGCACAAGAGATCCTTCAAATGTACTTAGCAATCTGTTACATGCTGCCTGGTAGATGTCTTGAGAAATAAATTGCAGAATACTTCATTGCATGTAATGGGAGACCAAGGATAAAAACTTTTCCAAGAAGTGGTGTCAACAGTGAAAATGGAAGAATTGCTAGTTTCTCATCTCTTAAAAGCAGGCTATAGTCTAGTTTAGGTCTTACAGTGTGAATAACTTACACATTTATCTTTGCTGTTTTATCTGAATACAGAGTTGGGTAAAATCAGAATTCAGCCAATATCAGTAACTATGTTTGCAGTCCTCAGCTGATGAAAATCAGTCATGATTACATCAGGCTCATAGAGAAAATTCCTTCTGAAAGAATATGGTCATAATAGTAAAATACCCAGAGCGACCACATTAATAATTGTCAGCAAACAGACAATAATCCAGTAACTATTATCAGGCTTTACAGTAATTAGATATATGTAGAAGAAAGTTAAAAATTAGCCAAACCATCCTTCTACAGGTAAACAGAATTATATATATGGAAAATCTCTCATACATAGACTACACTTTAGGGAGAAAAATGGAGGGATAGTCATGATTACTGCTTATCATTTTCTAAATGCCAAATCTAAACATTAACCACTGGCATACAATAACTCTTAAACAGTACTCTGTCCTGTGAACAGATCTTTCTGTAACATGTTAGAAGTATTCTTTGTCGTGACTCAGATGGAAAATTTATTAAAATAAATTAACATTATATTGGGTCTCTAATTGGAAGTGGCTGTTCTCAACAAATATGTTTATCAAACAGTGTGACTGGCAAAATGTATTACTGTAGCTGCAGTTATCCAAATTACATGCTGTCTAAAGCAAAAAGGGCAAAAGCCATCTGGCTCATATAACTTGCATTTTCTAGACAGCTTGCAGCTGGTTCTGATTAAGCAGCATCTCAGAACTCCCAGAGTTCTATTTTTAGCCCTGAAAGTGTATTTTTAGGGCTCACACACCCAAGACACAGGGCATTTACATTAATAAAAGAACAACCACCTTCGATTAGGAAAAGGTTTATGTAACACACGGGTTTGGTCTCTGGCTGTACTGTAAGTTGTATATGACAGTCTGAAATCTATTTTTCAGAACCTACCTCCTCTTTGGCTGTTTTAGTTTCCCAAGGGAGAAAAAGATACTTTCTCTGTCTTATGAAATAATCAAGGGAAGATATATTAACCAGAAACTTAACTGAATTATCCTTCCTATCCTAGGAGGCTAGTACAATTGTTATCCCATTTTACAGATGAGGAAACGAAGGCTTGGAATAGCTAAATAATATGGTCAATGTAAATAATCAGTGAATGATACAACCAAGATTCACACCCGTATTTTCTGGCTGTAGAGCCTGAGTTATTAACCACAAGATTATACTGTCTCACCATTGACAGGGTTAATAATGAATTTTAAAAATTAATTGCATCATAAGAAAATGTAATAATATGATATAAAGAGGTAATCATAAATTTCAATGGAAGGAGCATATTAGAACATTCTAGAACTGAATAATATAGATTTATACTAATAAGCCTTATAATAATAAAGATGATGAATAATAAAGAATTTTTTTCTTCTAATTTAAATCTCCATAGTTGTATTATTCTCCATCCTGTGCATCATCATCCTAGTCATCAAATCAGGATGAAGTCCAACTTGGGTGCTAGATAGAAACATGCAGAAAATATTTAGATTGCTAAAAAGATATGGATATTCTCATTTTTATAGCCCTCTACCCAAAGAAACATAGTCAATGAATCATTGAGCTCAGTGAACAGGTCAAACTTGTAGTAACTAAACCTTTTTTTTTTTTTTTTTTTTGAGACAGGGTCTCGCTCTGTTACCTGGGCGAGATAGAGTGCTGTGGCATCATCATAGCTCACTGCAACCCCAAACTCTAGGGCTCAAGCAATCCTCCTGCTCCAGCCTTCTGAGTAACTGGGGCTACAAACATGTACTACTACACCCGGCTACGTTTTCGATTTTTTGCAGAACTGGAGTCTTGCTCTTGGCTCAGGCTGGTCTTGAGCTTCTGAACTCAAGCGATCCTCCTGCCTCAGACTCCCGAGTAGCTGAGACTGCAGACACGCACCACTACACCTGGCTAATTTTCCTATTTTTTTGTAGAGATGGGGTCTCACTCTTGCTCAAGCTAGAGGTAACTAAAGAATTCTCTCCCAAGAGAATACCGAAATTTATCCTTTGCTCACTCCACCACAGTGGCCTTTTGTCCCTCAAACTCCTGCTCTCCCCTTCCCTCCAAAATTCCTCACACCTTTCCAAGTCTCTTTATCACTCTTCCTTCTCAGCTAAACATCCTCACAGGAGCCTTTCCTCACTCCCTACCCCATTATTTACTCCCACAACACTCAGTGATCCCCACAACAGAAATAACCACAAAGGCCACTGCACATTTTTGCATCCTCAGAGCTTAACACACTCACTGGTCCTCAGAAGCGTTTGCTGAATGCATGACCACAAAAGTCATTCTACCAAGGCACAGATGTAGAATATGCAGTATAACCAGTTCTCTCCAGATTAGAGTTTTCTTCTCATTCATCATCAATTAAGTAGACAGCAGTGAATGTCTATGTAATTTTGTCATAAGGACCAAGTCAAATAACAGCCACAGAATACTGTACTATGACTGTTTCAGAAGGAAATCGTGTACATCAGTACTTCCATAGAAGTTCATCATTTTCACATGCAAGGACAAAAGTCAAACCAATTGAGATATCCTTAACACTGGACTTCTCTCAATATACCACAACACTATCAGGCCCAAAACAAACACCACCAGAAACTCACCTACTATGTGCTATATTTATATTCAAGATATACCATAAGGGCCTGAAAATCTGATTTTTTTTAAAACTCTCAGATTTATCATGTTGAGATTGTGAATTAGTAGGCTTCTCTACGGACTGGATCTTAACACAGGCACAAAAGTGCTGAAGCATAGCCCAACAAGAGCTTTGTAAAGCTGCTTTCAAACACAGATGAAATCCTATTGCATAGATGATCACTGATGAGATTCCTGAATCACTAATCCAAGACTGACATTTTCTTATTTTATTATTAGATGATCTCTCTCCACAGCTATAATTACATGCTTTTGAATTTCCAGAGGACTTTGCACATCTTGACTAGTAACTATTTGCATGCATTTTAAGTAATTATGGTCATATTCACCATCCAAAGGAAAGGCTGTCCTGTATAAATATGTCAGGGAGTATCTCATTCCTATTCTTGACGTCATTGCCACACTCCTCTTACAAATAAATACCTTCTGATGGTAAAAACAGATAATAATGAATGGTTGCCAACTTTCTTCTCCTCCAGAATGTCATGGAGAATTAAGTGTTAAAATGATGAACTTGGCTATAAATAAAAGGGACCATTTCATTACAAATAAATAAAAACTGTCATTTTATAACATGGGAAACTACTTCATGCCCAAATTTAGAAGGGGAGAAAAAAGAGAGCTTCAACTTAATATACTACCTTACACTGAAAAATACTAGCTATATTAACTTGGTTTTGGTTCCACATAATATATAATAGCAAACTCCCTACAAACAAAAACAATACTTCTCTGATTCTGGAAGTCTATGTGTCACAGGGTGCAAAGAAAGAGAAGGAAGTAACTGGTTTTAAAATAGTCCTGGTAAGTGACTCAATTACATTATAATGAAATCTTTTCAACATCCTTTAGTTCTAAAGGTAAAATGTGGGTTATATTTGAGAAAGGTTTAAAATTATGGTACAAGCTTATTTACCCTACATTATCTGAAATAGAAAACCCTCTTAACTAGAATTTATGTTCTAGTTATTAGAAAAGGAATAAATGTCCAAAACTGATGATTCTAGTAAGCAATTTATTGAATTTAAATTTTTGAAAATTATCACTCTCATTATAAATTCAAAGTTTCTCCATTAAACTATAAATATCTTGAGAGCCAGATCTATGTCCTACTTATTTAAGGTTGTATCAGGGAATACAGAAGAGTATCTGGATTATACTAGGTGCCCAATAAACGTCTGATGAACATGAATACATTTTTAAGAATCCCTACTATGTGCCTCACTTTTCTTACTATATCAGGAAAAGAGTTTATAGTATATACTGTTTGTAGTTGTCCTTAGCAGTCAAAAAGAACATTAATATCAGTGTTTAAAAACATTACAAGCTCTTTTTCCCTTGAAGAGATGTTCCTTCTTTTTATTAAGCTCCAACCACTCTGATTTCAACAAAGGGAAATTTGATCTAACTCTTCTCAAAACTGTTGTACAGTCAACAACAATTAGATTTGCATCTCGATGATTCAATTCCACAGTTTGACCCAGACAACAATAGCAGTCTTAGATTTAATAGAAGATTACATTTCACACAAGAGTAATTGATAAACAGAGAGCAGAGTGTATCTAAAGTAAAGTTTATAAGCGCTTAGCAGAGACATGGCTGTGGAAAGGGCACTGGTTTCAAGGGCAAAGACTTGGGTTTGAGCCAAAATTCAGCACTTGCTAGCAATGTGACCCTGGGCTAGTCTCTGATGGTGGCTTATTGTTCTCCTATAATCAATGGGGACCATAAAGTACCTACCTACTTCATGTTATGGGAAGTAATGTGTGATAAGACACGAACAATCTCTTAGCATAGTGCCTGTTAAGTAGGCAGTTGATCAATAAAGTTTTGTTGAATCATAAAGTAAAAGGTCACAAAACCGGAAGAGTCACTGGTCCTTTCCACTAAAATGTTCACACCTACAATGGTTTATGGGAATGACAGACCAAAAGGACTAAAGGAATTTGGAAATGACACGATAAATAAACAAAATAGAATTTAAGAAAAGGAAAAGCTGCTAAATAAGGTATGTCGACAGTTACTTTTGTTTATTCAATGGATTAGGACTTAACTGAGGGACAATTAAGTTGTATATAATAATAACGAAATGCAAAAAATGCACATCTGAGTAAGGCAGGGGTCTTTTTCTGACTCAGTATCATTTCAAGACTCTTACTCAGAAGCTACATAATTTATATGGGTGTCCTCTAGTTTCTCATTTTTTCATTTTCCTCATGCTAATCTAATCTTTATTATTTAGCTTGCTTTCCTTTCTCATTGACAGCTAGATTAATTTTTTTCTTTACATTTTCTTCCTGTACTCTATCCTATCAATGATGTTGTTGTTTATAGTTTAGAACTCTAAGACATTTTGGATACAAATGAGTAGGTCCACCCTATAAGTTAAAACTGGTTTCAGATGGAAGGAGTTATTTTTGTTTTGTTTGCTGCAGGTGATGTTAGGGTAGAAGAGGAAGGTAGATGTTGAGACAGAAAATGTGAAAGGTGGTGATCTAGGTAACTAATTAGAAACATTTGACCGGGCACAGTAGCTGGTACCTGTAATTCCAACTATTTGGGAGGCTGAGGTGGGAGGATCGCTTGAGCCCAGGAACTCCAGGCTTCGGTGAGCTGTGATCACGCCATTCCACCTGGCCCGGGTGACAGAGTGAGACTCTGTTTCAAAAAAAAAAGAAAGAAGGCCCAGCGCGGTGGCTCACTCCTGTAATCCTAGCTCTCTGGGAGGCCGAGGCGGGCGGATTGTTTGAGCTCAGGAGTTTGAAACCAGCCTGAGCAAGAGCGAGACCCCGTCTCTATTAAAAATGGAAAGAAATTAACTGGACAACTAAAAATATATAGAAAAAACTAGCCGGGCATGGTGGTGCATGCCTGTAGTCCCAGCTACTCGGGAGGCTCAGGCAGGAGGATCGCTTGAGCCCAGGAGTTTGAGGTTGCTGTGAGCTAGGCTGACCCCACGGCATTCTAGCCCAGGCAACAAAGTGAGACTGTGTCTCAAAAAAAAAAAAAAAAAAGAAAAGAAAAGAAAGAAAGAAAATAGAGGTTTATTTTTCTTCTTTAAGAGGAATCCAGAGCTGATGCCACTACTCGAGCATGTGTCCTTTACTCTTCCTTCTGCAGAGCAGCATCTGTCCTTCATTTGAAAGCCAGGCACCATCCACAGCAAGACGTCCCCTGCTGTCAGGGTCAGATTCTGATTCCGGCAGCTGTTTCACCTCTGTAACCAATTATAGGTACCTGACAGCAGCGCAAAATTCTTACCTACGGATACACGAAGTCTGCCCTTCGGGTAGAGGTTCAGTTGTCTGCCCTCCCGCTGTGGGAAGAAATGAGCTTTTTCCATTTGCCATTCCTTTCCTCGGTATAAAACCAAAGTTGGCAATCTATGAGTAAGAAAGAAGAGAACACTGAGTAGACACTGAGTAGGCAACCAGCAGCATCTGGGCAACAAGAACGCACTGCAGGCAGAGCCCGGCTGGTGGTCTCTCTCACTGTGTGCCCACTCCCCGCCTGCCCACCCCGCCCACGCGTCAGTCACTGAAGGCTCCAGTTAGCACGCTAAGCAGCCCACGCAGTGATCCATCCTCAGGTAGCAGCTGCTTAGTGTGTGCCCCCAAAGCAGCGGTACGAAGAAGTCCATGTTAATGACAGAACTGTTGTCATCAGGATGGTTTTGTAAGGAGGCTTTGGTGGGCGCTGGGAGAGAGGGCATCTCCCCGTTCTTCCCACGGCACTGGCTGATGCCTGTATCACTTGCATATCCCCGCGGCGTCTGGATGTGAGGCTAGCCCAAGACAGATTTGCTGACTATCTTGGAAATACTATTAATATTTGACAGTTTTTAAAATTTTTTTCTTTTCTTTTTTTTTTTTTCCCTAGAGACAGGGTCTTGTTCTGTCACCCAGGCTGTAGTACAGTGGTATGTTTATAGCTCACTACAACCTCCAACTCTTGGCCTCAAGCAATCCTTTTCTGTCTCGGCCTCCTGCGTAACTGTGACTACAGACACATGGCACGACACCCAGCTAATTTTTAAATTTTTTGTAGAGATGAGATCTCACTGTGTTGCCCAGGCTGGTCTTGAACTCTTGGGCTCAAGCAAATCTCCCACCTTGGCCTCCTGAAGTGCTGGGATTATAGGCCTGAGCCACTGTGCCTGGCCTAGTTTTTCATTATTATTAATAAAACATTTTTCATCAAAATATCATGTGTACCACAAAAATATGTATAACTAGATACATCTCCTAGTGTTTTGTTACCTAAAATACAAGCATTATTAACATGTTAATGTAAAATTTTCCAGAGTTTTCTTCCTAAAAAGAGCTTTTCTTTAGTCATCATCCCATGTGTGTAATTTTTGTCCTTCATTTAAAAATTAATGTATCTTAAGCATTTCTGTATTATTTCATACCTTCATAAACATAATTTCAACAGCTACCGGCTATCCCGCCACGTGGATACACTGTGGGTTAGTCGAGCACCCCCGATCATTGGTTCTTTACGTTTGCGTTGTCTAGAACGCACACTTGCCTGGTGGAACAGAGACACAATGACCAAGGAAAATAGAAGGGTCCCTTTTTCTTATCCAACAGATGAGGGCTGATGTGACCGCTCCACGTGTCAGGAAAGCAGGTGTCGGTGAGCCACCTTGGACCACGCAACACGCTAGAGAGGACAAAGCAACAAGACAGATCAGCCTACGGATGCTATGTCCACGTTCTAGGCAGAGAGGAAGGAAAAGATACAGGTCACGTGCCTCACATTTGCTTGCCTCGCATTGGCCAGCACGCAGGCCCATGGGCACCAGGTGCAAGGGAGGCTGGGAGATGTAGAGACCCCAGACAGCTACAGCCGGGCAATGTGGGCATAAGGCAGAGAGAGCCCGGGTACAGCCATTTTGAGTGATACCAGACCCTAACCACTCTGAACAAGGAAGTTGCCAGCAAGTCTCGGGCCTGGACCCTCCCCCCGTGAGGGGAGATGAATTACTAAGCTGGGTGCTTTACAAACTGTGCTTACCTTTCTGAGACAACAGTTTATCATGAACATTTATGGCCTGACCACGACACAATGCTGGTCAGTAAGGTGGGCAAGGGGCTTTGAACATTTAAAAATGTTACCATTGCCCTATAAGCAGCCCCCTCCTGCTCAGGAAAGGACCCCTACTCTGTCTGCGGAGTAGGATCCATTGTCTGTCTCTCTGTCAGTAAACTTTCTGTTGCTAGTTGACTTGCTCTCAAATTTTTTCCAGGAACCCACTTGGTGAGTTCAGGGTTCTTTCCTTCTGTCACTGGAATGCCTCTGCATCACAGGGATTCTATGACAAGGAGAGAGAAAGGGCAATGGATAGGGATTGGAGACAAGGTTGTTTCTAATTATTCATTATCTACAATGCTGTGAAGATCATCTTTGATGTAAAGCTCTTTCTATGCTTTAGAGAGTTTCATTGTGGTTGTTGGTTGCTCTATTTTGTTTTGTTTTATTTAGTGATTCCCCAGAAGTAGGATGACTGGATCAAGGGGTGCAAATCTTTCGGGTTCTTCATACACACTAATACATTGTTTTCTCTGTCCCCTCACCGGAATTAGACATCATAACATAAAAACAGTCTTACCCTTTTTCAGGGGGAAAAGGAGGAGGAGGAGGAGGAGGAAGAGGAGGAAGAGGAATGGGAGAGAAAAGAGGAGGAGAGAAGAAGAGGTAGGTGAAGATATTTTGCAGTCCTTGTGATGTTAATATGTGTTTCATACTCGTGGGGCAAACATATTCTCATACCTTCAATAAATAGAATTTTTAAAAACAATGCTTATATTTTCTTTTTTGTGCAACAGTGTGCTTGTGTCTGAGTTATACCTTTTGGAGTCGAGGATCAGACTCACTCAGGAATCTCAATACTGGAGGGTTTATTGCAATGGTTCGCATGGGAACAGGAACGGCAGAAACCAGCCACGTGCCTGGTCTGATTGCCACCTTCTTAGCCACAGGAGTTTGTGTGCCGGTTCACTTCCCGCTCTGTTTTTCCTGGTGATGCCGCAAACCAGCCACCTCAGCCTTGCTGGGAAGAGCCCTGCACCACCACCATGGCGGACGCTCGTGCGAAAGCCAGGTGGCCACACAAACATTGCTGTGTACCAACAGTATGGGAGTCTACAGGGGCCACTGAACAAAACTTTACCCAGAAAAGTAGGTTTGAGTATTTTGTGAAGTTTTTTGTTTGTTTTGTTTTTTGCATAATGTGACATTAGCAAGAGTGCAGCAGGCACTGATCATATTGCATGGAAGTATTTCATGGTGAAGGCCTGGGGCTGACCGGTGTAAGTCCCGAGAGGAGCTGGTATCAACATCACGGTGATCATGCATGACCAAGAAGGACAGCAAGGATTGAATCAGGTTGTCAGGTGATAGATCATTAAGAACAGTTGTTAGTACATGGGCCACTGTATGATTTTTGTCATACAACTCAAAAGTTCAAAAATTTTGTGGGATTGCTGAAAAAAGCCTCTTCTGTTCCCTTCTACTTAACTATGTGGAAAAAAATGTTTCTTACTACCCACACCTGTAACAATAAAAAAAGAAGCAATGGAATTGATGCTAATAATGTATCTTAATCCAACATATAGATACATAAATTGGAAAATAAAACTTCAATAGAAATTTAATTTCTATATTTAACAACCATTTAGCAGTTGTCACATATTTATGTTGCTTTAACCAAATCTACATGCCTAATAACAGCAATGATACTTCTAACCAGAAGAAAGTTTTCAGTGCTTAGAGACTTATCAAGAGGATGTAGTTTTCTTCAATTTCAATTTATAAACATATTTTTGTTGCTGGAGAAGTATGATAAGGAAAATCTGTAAGACTTCCAAACATAACATGTTTCAGCATAAAATTTTATGAGGGAAGTGGATAGAAAGAATGGTTAAAGAAGAACTTACTCGTGTATTTTTAAATGGTGGGTATCCAGTCGCTGTGGGTTATCTAGAGATCACTGAACATATAGCTAAGAGTCACATAATAGTTTTATTTTTAAAAATTCATATTTGCAATAAGCTAAAAGTTATATGCTTTGCAGCCATTTAAACTTGTGAGAAAATTGTTTAGGTGGAAAATCAAAAATTGTGAGAGATAGAGTTGTTAAAACTGAAGACAGTCCCAGCTACTCGGGAGGCTGGGGCAGGAGGATCTCTTGAGCCCAGGAGTTTGAGGTTGCCGTGAGCTAGGATGATGCCACGGCACTCTAGCCAGGGCGACAGAGCGAGACTCTGCCTCAAAAAAACAAAACCAAACCAAACAACAACAATAAAAGCACTGACACCGCCAACTTCGGAGTCCTCCTGGCTTTAGGGCTCCCTCTGCTGGCGAGGCTCAGCGCGCGCCGGTTCCCAGCCCGGGGGCAGCATCTGCAACAGCAAGAATTGCAAGTTTGCGTTCTGCAAACCAGCGCTTCCCGGTGTGTTTCCCAGGGTGTTGGCTACCAAACTTGAGCCGCGTAGGAGTCAGTCAACCTGTTCGCAGTGGACCATCGCATCCCACCTCCATCCTGGTCCCTCCGAGCCCAGCGTCGGGAGGGAAACGAGAACGAGACGGCCTCGCTGCGCGCCGCGAGGGGCGCTCGCTCGCTCACCCGCGGGGCTCCCGCGCGCCAGGCGCCGTCCTCCGCCCTCCAGGTAGGCGGCCGTCCGCTCGCAGAAGCCTCTGTATCTCTCTTTTAAAAAATGTAACGAAGTCCTTAAACAAAACATGAACCCAACACTAAGAACCCACGGGAACTCACAAAAAACATTTAAATGAGAACATTTAACAAGATGTTTAGGCCCCTGGCGATGACAGAGAAGCAAAGGAACAACGGCGAGGAATCCCCGCCTGCTACGGGGCGGACAGACTTCAGTGTGCGTAACAGCGCACGCCGGGGCAGGGGACGGGAAATCCGCAGCGCCATACCCGGTGGGTGAAGGCGTAAATTACTACAACAGCTTATGGGAAAATAAGGAATATTAGATTTTTTTTAAGTTCATGCTTTCGACCCATTAATTCCTCTTTTAAGAGTCTGCCATCGGGGCCCAGCCCCCGCCTGCTGTTGAGAGGTGTGTGTGGGGGGGAAGCCCGCCTGGGACTCCCCCTCCCACCCCTGGAAAGCAGCCAGTTCTCCGGCTTTGGTTGCATGTCGCCCAACACTCCCATTTTTAAGCTCCCAACACACACTTCCTGTGCCAGGCGGGGTGCGGGTGGGAACCTGACTCAGAGCTCCTGGGCCCAAGGAGGGAAGAGCGTGCAGGGGCTGCGGCTCCTCTCACCTCCCCACCGCGCCCCCTGCTCCATCGCCCTCTCGCACGCACCCTGCGCAACAGCAGAGAGAGCCCGGCCTCGAACGTGACCCCAGTGTGGTCTTGCCTCTCGGGGTCCCAGGGACCTGCCCCACCACGGGCCTCACTTTCCCCACCTAGGCACCAGGGCATTAGGCTAGATTAGCTCTCTTCAATGTTAATCCTACCTCTGTCCTCCCTCAAGGAGTTTATGATCTAGCAGAGGAGGCAGGAGATATATTTTAATTCATGCAACGAACGTTTATGGAACCTTGGTAAGCATTCAGTTTTCAAATATATATACAGTCATGCGCCACATAACGACATTTTAGTCAATGGCAGACTGCATATGCGACAGTGGTCCCATAAGATTATAATATCATATTTTTACTGTACCTTTTCTGTGTTTAGATACACAAGTACTTACCATTGTGATACATTTGCCTACAGTAACATGCTGCACAGGTTTGTAGCCTGGGAGCGGTAGGTCGTACCAGACAGCCCCAGTGTGTAGAAGGCTGTGCCATCTAGGTTTGTTTATGTGCACTCTGACGTTCACATGACAGTGAAATCGCCTAACAATGCATTTCTCACAATCTAGCTGCACACACACAACGTGGCCTCTTCCCTATAGGAGTCTACGATGCAAACCATAGTACAAAGTAGGAAGTAAAAGAGAGACTTCTCTGGACATTCAAGGACAAGGAGACACGTGTATGGAAAGCCAAAGAGAAACCTGGGGTAAATAAAGACAGGCAGGGGCGTGGGCTGAGAGCCAAAGGAGCACATCATCCAAACGTGCCACTGGAGTTCAGGAAGCGGGAAATGCCCGTTTAGGCTGGGCAGACGGTCCTGGCGGCAGCACTTGGAAAAAGGCTGGGAGGGAGGACTGTCCGTTAGCTGGGGCGGATGGAGCTTTGGGGATCCTGAAGCTGATATAATTTAGGAGCCACTTTTTAAAAAAATAATATAGTAATTACAAATACAATATTAGAAATGAAAGTAAATATTGCTTAGAATGAGAAAATGTTACAAGTTTTAAAAGTTGAAAAATGCCACAAACATTATAAAATCCAGAAAAATGAAAAATTTTTTAATTAATTGTGTGACACATATCAATAATACCTTTTTTTATTCTTTGGCTGTAGGCTCTTTGACTCTTTAAATGACAACGATCTTATTAGAGAAATTAGAAAGATAGTCTTTCCTATAGCAGGGTGGAAAAAAATGTAGTGATTTCTTAATTTAGAAAAGTCCTTCAGCTTCTGTGCCAGTTGTGAATTTATTGCATCTCAGCTCCTCCTATACCCTTCATTGCCTGCGTTCCTATAATTGAGCTGATCCTTGTACTTATTTCTTCTCTGCTAACTGCTAAGTGTCAGACTTTGTCAGTAGAGGGAGCCAGAGGGACGCAGGAGGAGAAGGGGGTTTCTCTTCCTGGTTCTGGTAGATCCTCTTGACAGGCTCCTGTGGCACCTGAGGATCCTCCAGCACCTGCACCTGCGAGGCACCCGGCTTCCGCAGCAACTGACAATTCCAGCGTGTGTAGCTTCTGCAGCACCAGCTCCAGCAATTCCCAGCAGCTAGTGGCTTTCTCGGGCACCCCCTTGGGCAGCTTCTCAGGGGGTTGTGGCCAGTAAGACACTGTTCTATGAACAGCATCCCCTGGCATTTTCTCCTGTGGCTTTGCAGCAAGTTCTGAGGCAAGACACAACCCCCTGGATGATTCCTGTGATACCCTAGAGAGCAGATTTCCAGGTGGTTTTGCCCAAGTGGCATCACAGTGACTTCTCTGCCATGATCTCTCTGATAAGGTCTGGATCTGGCCCTGGCAGAGGGACCTCTTCCTCGCCTGTACTATCTCAGCCCTGAGGGTAAGGGCTGTTCCTATCCCTGCCATTCCTGCATTTTTCAAGAGTTCTCTTTACTTCCTTCTAGCTGATCCTTATTGCCCCAACCCAGTGTTAAAGTTAATTCTTAGGCCGGGCGCGGTGGCTCACGCCTGTAATCCTAGCTCTCCGGGAGGCTGAGGCGGGCGGATTGTTTGAGCTCGGGAGTTCGAAACCAGCCTGAGCAAGAGCGAGACCCCGTCTCTACTAAAAATAGAAAGAAATTAATTGGACAACTAAAAATATATAGAAAAAACTAGCCGGGCATGGTGGCGCATGCCTGTTAGTCCCAGCTACTCGGGAGGCTGAGGCAGGAGGATCGCTTGAGCCCAGGAATTTGAGGTTGCTGTGAGCTAAGATGACGCCACGGCACTCTAGCCCGGGCAACACAGTGAGACTCCGTCTCAAAAAAAAAAAAAAAAAAAGAAAAGAAAAGAAGAGAAGACTGTCTCCTCTCATCCACAAACATAGCTTTTTTCAAGTTGGAATTATAGCTCGGGTCCCATGGGGTAAAAATTAGTAATCTCAGCTTTAAACAGAGCCCTCAAGACGTCTTACAAGCCAGTTTAAGGTTAGAAGGGGTTGGGGGTAAGGGAATGGAGATATTGAAGCACTAGAATTAAGAACGAAGGGGAAATAAGGTTGGGAAATGACTTGAGTCTTGCTTGTGGCTAGAGAATCCTACCTGGATTATCTTCTTAGAAGAGATATTTCTTTAATAAATCCAACTTCAACAAATGAAAGTGCCATTTGCTCAAAATATTTCTTCCCTTAGAAAATGGTAATTTTAAAAGTACATTTCCTTTACTTATTTTGGCAATTTTTTTCCTAATTTTTTTTTTCTTTTTTTGGGGGGAGAGAGTCTTGCTCTGTCACCTGGGCTAGAGTGCAGTGGCATCATTGCAGTTCATTGCAACTTCAAACTCCTGTGTTCAAGCGATTCTCCTGCCTCAGCCTTCCAAGTAGCTGGGACTACAGGTGCAGCACCACCACACCTGGCTAATTTTTCCTATTTTGGGTAGAGACAGGGTATCACTCTTGCTCAGGCTGGTCTTGAACTCCCAACCTCAAGCATCCTCCCACCTTGGCCTCCCAGAGAGCTGAAATTACAGGTATGAGCCACCACACCCAGCCTTGAATCAATCTTTTAACCCTAGGTTTACATTCTCATTCTACTACGATATTGGATTCTACTATAACCTACATTTTAAACAACAATTTTAAACAGAATTATTCTACTAGTAGTTTAACAGAGAGGTTCATTCAAATTCCACAAATGCCTCATTTTAACCAATGTACTCTCCTGGCAAAAGTATACACTAATATTTCCATTAAGGTTCACTTT
>CAUYSK010006284.1:0-33617 GCA_963575035.1 Avahi laniger
CGGCTGGAGAGGGGAGCTCCAGCGCTCCTCGGGGTGGAGCAGTTCTGCAGTGGGGGAGGCGGGTTCAGGGAGCCATGCACGGGACCACACCGCACAGAGCCATGCACACACATGTGTGCACGCACACGCACACACACTCCCAGAGAGACACTGGTGAGCTCTGCCAGGCTTTGTCCGCACTGTTGTTCCAATGCCCCCCTCCGGCATTTGCTGTGGTACTGCAGGCTCCAGAGGATGTCACTGTGGGGCAGGCTGGGTAAGGGGCTCCCAGGACTTTATGTATTATTTTTATAACTTCTGCGAATCCATAATTATTTTAAAACATAGGAATCAGGGTTCAACTGGAGAAGGCAGAACCAGTTGGAGGGACGTGTGGACACATGTGCATGTGTGAGAGAGTATGAGGGACTGGCTCACACGGTCGTGGGGCCACAGAGCACGCGTGACGTGTGTAGGGCAGGTGGTCAGGGAGAGAGGTGGCGGCAGGCTGGCCCGGTGGGCAGGAGCTGAGTGGAGGCTCCGAGGCGGGGAAGCACAGACCTTCCAAAGGGCTCACCCAGGCAGCTGCCTCTTGGTGGATTTTCGGCCTCCCCGGCAGCCCCCCGCTGAGTGATCCCGCGGATGACAGCTCAGCCCAGGCCAGCGCACACCTCAGCCCATCCCACAAAGTAAATGGTGGGGACGAGTGGCCTGGACTGGCACACCCGTGACACAGACAGAAAATACCAGCGTGTTCAGAAAATTCACATAGCACAGGAAGGCGAAAGCTGCTTCATAACTTCCTGTGCAAATTTCTTGGAAGTCCTTCCAGACGCCCTTTCATGCATGTGCACATGTTGACACTCTGTACTTTTTGCCACTTAACATGGCACTGTTTCTACACTGGCCCTTAGATAGCGACTTCATTCTTAGCGTGATAGACAAGTTCTATAATTTTTGAAAAACTAAATATTCTTTTGTACAATTGGAGGTTGAAATAAATTGCATTAGTTGCAAGAGTATCATTTCTGGCATATTGTAATATTGATATTTAAAAGCAACACTGATTTATTCTCTGCAGTGTTTCCCTTGTAATGTAAACACCACCATCCGTTTCGAACGCCTCGTGAATCAGCTTTTGGCCGTCACATTGCACATTGTTCCTTTGCTTTTCGAACCTTCGTTTCCATTTCATTTCCCTCTCAGAATTGCATCCTGTTCACCGGGCTGCCCTACTCCCTTGCAGCAGAAATAGAGATATAAATTGAAGCTGAAAAAAATTCATGTCCTGTAACCGTAAGGCCCTAGGGTTAAAAAAATAAAGAGTACACAGTTGGAGAAAACAACATGAATGTATTATTACCCACTTATAACTATTTTGAGTAATAAAACATTGTGAATATCCTTTTTTTTTTTTTTGGAGACAAGGTTTCGCTCTGTCACTCAGGCTAGAGTACAGTGGTGCGACCATAACTCACTGCAGCCTCCAACTCCTAGGCTCAAGCGATCCTCCTGCCTCAGCCTCCCCAGTGCTGGGATTATAAGCATGAGCACCGTCCCTCGCCAGGAATGCGTTTTTGAGGAGATGGGGCTTTTGTCTTAATTCCTGGATCCTGGATCCTCCTGTGTAGGAGGCAGGATTTAGCGTTGGTTCTATTTCTGGGTTTGGTTTCGATAGTTCTAGACACTGAGAAACTTTGTTCAAATCAGTAAATACGTGAGAGAGGAAGGAGCCCTTCGTTTCCTCAAGTTATGTGCCGAAAACCTTAGTGGTCTATCATCAAAAATTATTTTTGATGATCTGTGAGCTAAAATTTCAACTAGATCCTTCCATGAGTTTTATCAAAAGCAAAGGACTGTAAACCTGCCAGTTTGCCAAGGGTTGTTTGCCAGTCGGGAGGCTCTGCCGTGCCTGGGCCAGAGATCGGGACCCTGTGCTTGTGCTCGGGCCTCAGGTCTCGTCCTGGGTGGACAGTGAACTTAAGGGTAGTTGGAGTCAGAGGTAATCTTTTTCTTTTAAGTGGGAAAAAGGCTTTGTGAAAGGGACCAAACACATGGAGGTACCCTCTTGGGGAGGACCGCTTTAGGAAATGGAATCTTCCCGAAGTGAGGATCTGGACACTGGCTGAGGGTGACCCACGGCCACAGCCCCCTGCACAGTCTTGGGGACCCCTGGGTGCATTATGTCAGCCAGAACCTGGCGCCTCAGAGCATGACTTCCGTCATTTTAGCAGGAGTCTCCGAGGAACGAAGACATACTTAGTCCAGGGACCTCGCCAGACGGTGGCACAAGTGAACTTCGTTAAAGTTTCTTCTCAGACCTTTAATTTGCTAGTGGCCCCTGGGAATGGATGTCGGAGAACTACCGTCCACCCAGAAGCGTTGCCCTCATTTAGTTGCTCAGAGGGAGGGAGAGTTGTGTGTGGGATCCTGGGGACGCTGCCTTCTGTGGAACACGCGTTGGGAAGATACCAGGTGCACACAAACCGTTGTCTCCTCTTGCACGTGTGGGGAGCACGAGATTGTCCCAGCGTGCAGGCAACTGCAGTAACCAGGTCAGGTCACTGGGGCTACCTGTAGGTAATTGGTCAGGGCCTGGTGGGTCACTTTACGTGGCGCCAGAACAATAGGATAATTGGAAAAACAGCACCTTCGTGTGAAATGCCGTAGATCATGCCTCAGCTTAGAAACACCTGTCCCACACTGAGTGTGCAGCTCCAGCCAGTGGCCCTGGCACCGCACGTGTGCAAATCGAAGACGGGGTCTTCCCTGAGTTGGCTTTGCAGAGGGAAATCCGAGAGGGGTATTTCGCTCTCAGGTAACAACATTTTGTGTTTCAGGTGCTGGTTCTTTCTGCTCCCAGCCCTCCCCAGGAAGGCACACTGTACAGATTCCTTGTGACCACAAAGTGCCAAGTGTTAAAAAATTAATGCTTGAAAAATATGAAGAGTAAATGCCTTGAGACTAACCTGTGATAGCTACTGCCCGTTTAGACACTCTAGCACTTCTTCTAGAATGTGCCGGCTCCACGGTTTCTGGGCCACAGCCTGTTCTTCTGTAGAATCATTTTTCTTCCAAGCAAAACCCGGAGGCCCTGCGGCCGCAGCTGACCCAATTTCCCGCAGAGCCTGCAGGGAGGACGTGCTGTGTCCTTCTGTTCCCGGCCCAGCGTCACGTTCGCCCCGTCCTTCCACAGTGCTGGAACGACGTCAGTCCCGCACAGTCCTGAGAGCGCAGGTCTGTCACGCAGGGGTCAGTTGGGAGGGGACGAGCAGAAACGTCAAGCTGGTTTTCACGCAGACGCACTGCCTCGGAAGCCTTAACCGTGCACGCTGACAACTTGCGATTTCCCATCTACTCTGAATCGCGTGTTCAGATACCCTTAGCGCAGCCTTCCCGTGTTGCCCGGTCGTGCAGACCGAGAACAGCAGCTGCTGGGGAAGTTAAACTCCATTAACAGGTCCCCATCTCCAGGTGTGCTTACCTAGCACAAAGTCAGCGGTTTCTGCCGGGGGCCGCTTCCCTCCCTTAGCACAGGTCGCTGGGACTGACTGTATTGAATTGCTCGAATGCACTCAATGAATGTTGTTGTTTTAAGGTCTTCTTTTTCTTTGTGATTCTTTTGTTCTGTAGCGTCGTCCCCCAGACTACAGTAATACTCAACAATGATCGGCAGAACGCCATTGTAGCCAAGATGGACGACCCCTTGAGCAACAGGGCACCGGATTCCCTGGAAAATGTCATTAGCAAGTCAGTAGCACGGCACCAACCTCACCTTCCCCCCACTGTGATGAGTCCCGTGGGAATAAGTCAGTGTCCCCAACCAGGGCACAGTCGAGCACGCGGGTCATCACTGGGCACGGGGTTGAGCCTGGCAGGCACTGCCCCAGTTCTTGGAGGGCGGGGAGGGCCCGCACAGTGCTCCACGCGGGCTGGGCAGCGTGAGTGCCTTTGCCCTGCTGCGTGGCTGCACAGAGGGAGTGGCTCGGGGGGCCTCGGGGGGCTCTGTGTCTCGTGCTGGTGAGGTCGTGGAGGGAGGTGGCTTTGTCTCTTCACAGCAGTCCGTGAAGGTGTTTGTCCTTCAGCTCAGCCCGCTGGTTACTCGTGTCTGTCTGTCTATGCAGAAGCACGTCAGGTCAACGGACACCCCGTCTGCGTTTGCTGCAGGAAGTGGGCGTGTTGAGTTTATGGCTTTTTCACTCCTTTTCTTTTGAGACACTTTGAATGGCACCTTGGTTGGAAATGGGAGTGGCCAGCAGACACGGCCACCACCCCTCGTGCAGGGGAAGGCGTGCAGGTGGCCCCTGCCCGGCGGTCGGGTCTGCTCTCCCAGTGACACCCCACGCAGGTGTCATTGCTTTTTGTTTCCTGTCTGTGTCTTCACGAAGTTCTGTTTTGCTTTTTTCTCTATCTCTTCTGCGGATTGTTCCTCCTCCAGCTCTGTGCTGCTTCTCTGTCGTCTTAGCTCAGGTTCCTGGGCCGGCAGCGGTGGGTGCAGGGCCCGCCCGCGGGGTGAAGGTGGCAGGTGGGCGTGGGCGGCCGAGGCCCAGCCGCCTGGTGAGAAGGCGCGGGGTCTGCCCGTCCTGCCTCTCCTGTGGCCCACACCGAGCTCAGCGGCAGAGCTGAGTGTCAGGAGCAAGGGCAGCGTGGACGGGTCTCCATAGAGCCAAGTCCACGGAGCCCCAAGTGCAGCTCCCTCCCCTGAGCGTGGCCAGTGTTGCGAACACCTTTTTTTGACTTTGCACAAAGAGAAGTTAAGCCTGTTCCCCTTTCTCGTTGTGCAGCAGTCCACGGTAAGGGATGTAGACAGGGTCATTAAAAAGACAAGTGACAAGTCTCCAGATGTGTTTTTCTAGCACTTTCTGGGGCTGACCTTGTGGTCCTGTTCGCTGGCAGTGTTTTGTTGTTCTCATCAGGGTCCGTGTGATGAGGGTAGCTTCCAGGGGATCCTTGGCTGTCTTTTTAAGGCCACTTGAGTGTTTTTTGTCCCTGCAAGTGGGAGTGGCGGTTGCCTTTCTGGAGGCGGAGCCATCGTCAGGGAGCCCAACAGCGTGGATTGGACTGGCCTGGTCTCGGGGCACTTGCTCCGGTTCAGTCTTTCCTTCAACGCGGCCATAACGGTGGCTCTCTGGCGAGTGTCAGCCTTGGTAGGGTGATCTCTGAAATCAGAGCAGCCCTCTAGGCCTGTGTCACACGAGTTACGATTTTACTCCTTTTATGATGGAAATATTTTCTTTAAATGTTTAAGTTTTACATAGTTTCTTCCACCCCCGCACTGTTTTCTCCCGTTAAGTGGCTAATAACCTCCGTAGAAAGCGCTGTCGGGAAGGCCGTGATTCCCTGGCCCGTGCTAGTCAGGGTCCATGGTGGGTCAAGGAGAGCGCAGCTTCCCCGAGAGGCCTCCCCAACCCTGCCCGTCTGTTGTGTCGCGCTCACGACATGGGGCTGGTGTGTTTCTCTCCTGTCCAGCGCTGTTCCTGGGCGGCGGCAGAACACCATTGTAGTGAAGGTGCCGGGCCAAGAAGACAGCCACCACGAGGACGGGGAGAGCGGCTCCGAGGCCAGCGACTCCGTCTCCAACTGCGGGCAGTCCGGGAGCCAGAGCATCGGGAGCAACGTCACCCTCATCACCCTGAACTCGGAAGGTGCGTCCCAGAGAGTTTCTTTCCTTGGCTGGAGCAACGATAGGGACACGTATTTTTCCCCTCTTTTTGCTTTTTAGAAACGTGATATATGTTTATTGCTTTTTCAGAAAGCAATACGATATAAAACCGATGAAGAAAGGGAAAGTAACTTGTAATTCCACCTTTCAGAGATCTCTAAACCTTCTGGCCTTTTTCTCTGCGCACCTTACAATTTTAGAACTGACTCGTTCACTCACGCAGTGGAAATCTCTCCATGTTACTACAGATTTGCATAGTTGTTTTCAATCCGCGTCACTTACTTAATCACTTCCGGCTGCTTTCCTAGGACGGACAGTTGTAACCTCTCATCATTTGACCCTGCGGTTGACTGTCTTTGATGCTCAGTCTTTTTGCATCTGTCTGATTGGTGTCTAGACCAGGCTGCCGGCCAGACCACTGGGTTAAAGAACAGTTTAAGTCGGGTCCGTGACCGGCCTGGAAGGAAGGGAGTGGGTCTCAGCCTGTAGGTGAAGCTCTTTGTCCTGCCTGACCCCAGCGGGGGTTTCCCAGAGTCCCCAGGCGGGGAAGACGCTTCCTTTCTCCCACGGGGTCCGAAGTGCCGTGTCTCCTGGCGCTTGTCCGTGGTCAGCCCACACGCGGGAGCCTCTGCGTGTCCCTCAGGACTAACTTACGCCCGTCACCGGGAGTGACTTTGTTACTGCAGTTTCGACAATGCGGAGAGAGAAAGGAGGGACTCAGACGGGTTTAGCTTTGTGTCACGGAGTTTCAAAGCCTGGGTTTCGTTTACTAGGGAGAACTCGAGGTTTTTCTGCTTCTGCATCTGAGCTGTTGATTTTTCCTAAAAAACTTGACGTAGATTTTTCTATGGAACAAAGGTTTTGCTGTTAGACTCACTACCATATCTGAAACATTGAAACCATGTTCTTCTCAAAAACTGCTTTCACCCCAATACAAATTGCTAGGCTCGAGGTGGCGGGATAGGGAAGAGAGAGAGAAAGAGGGGAGACTTTAAACATTGGTATCTAATTTATATGCCGTAACACCGACCATTTTAAAGCGTGCATTTCAGTGGTTTTTAGTACGTTCATGAGGTTGTTCACTCATCACCTCTTTGTGTAATGCTAAAACACAAACAGAAACCCCGTCCCCATTAGCAGTCACCCCCTGTCCTACACCCATGCCCCCCAGCCCCTGGCACCCACTGATCTGCTTTCTGTCCCTGCAGATTTTCCTCCTGGGGACATTTCATAGCAATGGAATCCAGTGACGTCATATATATTGTGGCGTGTATTAGAGCTTCCTTCCTTCTGTGGCCAAATAACCTTCTACTGTGCAGGTGGACCACATTTTGTTTATCCTCCCATCAGTTGATGGGCATTTGGATGGTTTCCACTTTTTGGATGTTGTAAATTATGCTGCTGTGAATGTTTGTGTGTAGGTTTTTGTATATGTGTGAATTGCAAGGTCGAGACAACTGGTTTTTTTACACATTAAATTTGAGGAAAAGAGAGATGCTACCGATGTCATTTGCATGGAAATTGAATGAAAATCACGTCATAAAATTGCAGACAAGACTAATTGTTGTTACTCTTTTTCTATATGGATTTTGTAAAAATACCCACGTAGGTCTGGCTACCCATTTTAGGCCTGATGTTTGGTTTAAACTGTCAGCTCGGGCCAAGCCCAGTGGCTCACGCCTATAATCCCAGCACTCTGGGAGGCCGAGGTGGGAGAATCGCTGGAGCTCAGGAGTTCGAGACAAGCCTGAGCAAGAGCGAGCCGCCGTCTCTACCCAAAATAGAAAAATTAGCCAGGCATGATGGCGTGCACCTGTAGTCCAGCTGCCTGGGAGGCTGAGGCAGGAGGATTGTTTGAGCTCAGGAGTTTGAGGTTGCAGTGAGCTATGATGACACCACTGTACTCCACCCAGAGCAACAGAGTGAGACCCCATCTCTAAAATATAAATTAATTAATTAAAATAAAAAAACCTGTGTCAGCTAAAGAACAAAAAACTTGATAATTTTGGGGCATCTGGGATTATCATAAAGTCCAAAAATATAAAATTTAAAAATTAAAATTTTTGATTTCATTTTTCAAAATTAAGTTTTTAAGCCTTAAAAATTTTAAACGTTTTAAAATTTATGTTTCTTAATGTGATATGATTAATGTGAAATATATTTCAGTTGGGAGAAATAGCAGACCGAACCCAAAATGAATTTACTAAAAGGAATCAAATTCGAAAATTACTTAGTATTAATATTTATAAGAAAAAATACGAATTTTCTTTGTATATGTGTTTAAGTTCCTTAAATATGAGACGATACACTCTGTGTAAGACATCCTTCTTAGCAAAGGTTTTGAGCAAATTCTATAACCACTTTTAAAACTGACTGTTTCCACCAAATGTGACTTCGACATATAATACAGGTTGTTAGGATTGGGGCAAATTGGAGAAATTTTTCCACAATTAAATTTTACGGTGTCTTGAAGAAGAGGTATAATTCCATTCCATTAGGAAAAAACATTTTTATCATAAATCCCTCCCACCGACTCTGCCCTTGGGAACGTATATCCCAGCAGAGCATCCGTGTTAGGGAAGTCTCTATCTGGGCCGCCTTATTTGACACAGTGGTTAGGGGAAGATTAGCCGGAGACAAATGAAGTCGTCTTTAAGTGGTTGCTCTGCGTATAAACGTTGGCAAAATAGCCGATCCATTAACGTGTCTCGTATCAGATTTACTGCGACCTGTAGCGGCATTGCGCGGTAAGCATTCCCCTGAGATTTATGAGCGCCCTGAGAGCGGGATGAGTCGCTTCCCGCCCGTGTCCTCCCTCCGGCCCGGAACAGCGCGCTCGCTGGGGAGAAGTTCGGGTCAGCACGTTCGCGTCAGAGGAGCCGAGCCGTTGCTAACGGGGGACGTGCTGACGATGACGGGCTTGTCTGTATTTGGCCGTCTCGGTCCCGGTAAGAGCCAGGAGCTGCAAGTGGACAGATTGCTCTTGTCTTCTACGAGTATTTCAGTGCCTGAAGTTTTAGAGAATCACAGATTTCAAAGTGGTTATTTCTCAGGAATTCCAAATGGCTTGTTTGAATTGGCATGCTGTTTTATGTCAAATTCGGAATCAATTTATCATCCGGCAAAGGTGCCGTATCGTTTTATCCTGGTTTCTTACTTATATAGTTTCCTCTGTCTTGACATAAGCTCCATCGGCTAGGAAGGGAGATGACTCCCGACAGTCCAGAGCAGGGAACAGTAAACTTAGAGCCCGTGTCTGTCTGTCGGTGGTGGGGCGTCTGTGTGTGTGTGTCTTGTTACGTGCTGGGAGCGTGTGGGGCCTCTTCACTCCTGGAGTAGCTGAGTTAGAGAAATGAATTAGCTGAAGGGGCCTAGCTGGGATCCCTAGTGAGTGAAGGGATTTGGTTAAGATGCTTAATAAAGGGTTTGGATTCCTGCCGTGTATACGTCTGATAATTCTCACAAAACTTGACAAATTGTACTTCAGTGGGTAGGTTTGTACTTCAGTCGTGATTGAATTATTGTCAGGAACTGGTCTCGTGGATGTTCCAGAGCCCAGTTAGTGGGGTGGCCTCTGTGGTGAGGCCACCTGGAGGGGCGGGTCATCCGTGAGCTCGTCGGCGTGGAGCGTGTCGTGGCGCCTGCGCTGCGAAGGTGGATTGGGAAAAATTGCCGCGTTCACAAGACGTCAGCCACATGTGTAAAGAAGAAGACTTAGCCAACAATATTCCTTGAAAACGCATTTACGCAGTTTATTTTACATGAGTGTTTCTGACATGGGCGCTGTGTGTGGTGACATTGGAACAGGCTGTCACGCAGTTGTACTCGGCCGCAGGGAAGAGCGGGACTGTGGATAGCTCAGTGGGGACAGACCGGCATGAGAGCGGGCATGGGCCCCAGAGGACAGTGGGTCTCAGGAGGCGCAGTCTGTGCCCAGCGGACATGCTCCTTGGGCCAGAGGATGGTGGTCCTGGGACACTCACTGTGGGAACAGTCACGCCCACAGCGACCCTCACGCTGAGTGGTCGGGGTTCACCCAGGTCATCCACAGAAAGGTGCCCTTTGAGAGGAGACCCTCGGAGAGTAGGTTCCTCGGGTGCAGAGCCACGTGCCACGCTGGTCTGTGCCTCTCCAGCTGCACACAGGTGTCCGCCCCAGCTCCTCCTACCCCACCTGGTGACGGTGCTGCTCGGGAAGGAGGCTGGTGGGCTCCCTCCCTCCCCAGACGGGGCTGAGACGCGGGCCTTTGCCTGCAACCCCCACAAGCGGGTGCTGAGTTGGTAACGTTTGGTGGTGTTTCTGGTACGCTGGGCAAACCTGCTGTGTTTTCATCCTGTGTAATTTACAGCAGGGGCTGTTTTTCCACGGGGTGTGGTCCTGGTGCCTCTGCTCGCGCCTCCGAGATCTTGCACAGGAATATCGCAGAGGCGGGAGCCATCATGCTTCTGATGAGATCCTGACGTGGAGACACGTGAACGCAGGAGAATAATGCTAGTGGTCTGAGCCCCACCCACCTGCCTCCCTATGCACAGGGCGTGAGTTCCGGCTCGTGGTACGGTTGGGTTGTGTTTGACATCATCCTTCTGCTCACACTGTTGTCAGATGCCACGGCGCTTGAGTGACCTCTGTCCACTCTGTGCACACTGCTCTTGGATCCCAGGGTGCCGCAGGAGCTGGCGGAGAGCGTGGGCAGATGGCTGGAGTGACCGCACGGCCCAGAATCACAGGATCCTTTTCACTGGTGGTTAAATAGCTGTCTCACTTTAAAAAATGTTCGAATGTTACAGATAAAAATCATTATAATAGAATTGTTGACCTAAAATAGCCCACTCAAAACCCCAAAGTCAAACATAACAGAAAGTGGTACAATGTACCATGTCTACATAGAAAATTCTGGAAGGCGTTGGGGCATTTATGTGGGCAGGTGCTCTTGCCTTGTTTTCCGTATGAGAAACATGATTCCTTGTCATCGAGAAATGGGGTTCAGGCAGGGTCAAGCCCCCAGGGTCAGCAGTGGGTTAAGGCTGAGAGTCTGGGGCCGGGGGGGATGTCCACTCTGAGAGCTGGGTGGGGCCAGTCGGAGTCTGGGTTCCTGGGGGTCCTCTCTCCTTTCCCGGGTGCTTGGGGCTGCTGCTCCTGCCCATCTCTCAGGTGACAATGATGGGTGGTTTCCTGACCCCATGGCAGTGACTATTCAGCTCTATGCTGGTCAGAGCTGCTACCGCCCATGTCTTTTGTCCGCCTGGCTTGGACGGCTCACACAAGTCACTGACACAGGGCACGTATGCGAGGCAGGAATGTGATGACATAAACTCACAGCAGAGATCTAGACAACGTACAAAATAACGTAGGTCTGAATCGCTTTTTAATATGCTCTTGGGAAGTCAGCACCCAAAGGACATCAGAGGAGAGAATTCTTAAAAAGTTTGTATTTAAACTTTCAGTTAATTCCTTCCAATAGACTCCTTCTTAAAAAATATATAAATTTATAACTATCCTCTGTGGTCTGACAGTGCACATTGCAGGCTGGGGTTTTTAATTACTCTTTCTTTTTCTTTCCTTTTCTCTTTTCCGCATATAGAATTCTGTGTACACGGGAAGTTGAGTAATTCCGCAGGTCGTATCAGGAGCACATGTGCAAGATCGCTTCTGTTTCAGTACAGAGAAGGCATCATTCAGCACCTGGAAGTGCTTGCGGGTCAGCAGCTTTTTAGGCCGAGACCCTGGAAATGCCCACATTGCCAGTTTTGAGTGGGCAGGAAGTTGTCACGGTCTAGAGCACTTGCTTCTGGTTCGGGCTCTGCCTCTTCCTTGCTCCAAGGCCTTGCTTAGATCTCCACGCTTCCACGGGCACGAGCCAGGGGAGGGGACGCAGCTTCACTTGGTTCTGCTTTGGGGTCAGACGCTGCAGTTTCCAAGCAGGAGCACAAGTGCTCTTGGTGTGTGATCACATACGGAGTTTCTTCCGCCCCCCAGGGAGGCTGTCTGAAGGCGTTTGACAAGTCACCAAGTCTTCCGGTACCTCACGTGGTCAGTCTTAGGTGGTCCAGAGAGGCCGTTACGTAGAGGAGTCGTTGTGGTTGGCAGATGCCTGACCACTCAGTCTAGCTCGGAAGCCAAGAGCCAGTGCCCCCTCGGGGCGCCCTCCCTTGGTCCCAGAGGGAGCTGGAGGGGTGTGGTGAGCTCTTGGGCACTGCCAGGCGGGCAGCGGGAGGTCCCACCCCTGTTTCGGGGTCTCTCTTCCAGGCTAGCTCTGTGTCCTCTGGGCGCCAGCCCTCTGTCCTCTGGCCTGGGCACTAGAGCTTCCCACGCTCGAACGCCGAGCCCTGAGCCTTGTGTTTTAATTGCTCCCAAGAAAGCCAGAGTCTGGGGCCGCCGTCTTAGCGTCTTCCCCTGCGGGGAGCAGCTGGCAGGTGGAGGTCAGACTCGGCGCCCGGGCACAGCGTGAGGAGAGCTGGAAGGAAGTCAGTTCTGAGGGTAGCGGCGGCATGTCCGGCGCTGTGGGAGGACAGCAGGCCCGTGGGAGTCAGAGGGCGGGGCAGGTGGAGCGTGTGGCCTTATTGGCCCCTTCCGTGTGTCCCCCGCTTCCCCCCGACCTTCCCCTGACCCAGGACTTGGCATCCTCCGTCTGTTACTAGCAACCTTCAGGACATAAAACGATATAAAAGCACAAGAAGTGTGTGTGGCGAGGGAGGAAGTCTGGCCACGAGAGGAGGAGGTCAGAGCGGGTGCTTCCCGTGCGGAGACCCCACATTCGCTGCTGAGCTGTCAGAGGAGGGAAGGGAGAAACGGGGCCACGAACAGGAAAGAAAAGTCCACAGCACCGTGGGGGGCAGGACTCCATGGTGAGGGGTGGAGGGGTCCTTGGGGGTAAACACACCCTGCCACGCCAGGCCTGCCCTCCGTCGTGCAGAAGACAACCGCAGGGCGTCTTGGTCTCACACGGGCTGTGCGGAACCCCCAGGTGGCCTCGTGTCAGTGTCACAGGGCGGGGCATCATTCTCAGCTGTCCCCGAGATGGTTGTGCCGAGCAGCCCCCTTCTGTGATTCCCTCCCAGATGTGGGCAAAGCTCGAAACAAACACAGTTCTTGACATTTTTCTTTTTAAAGCTCTTTACCCTGCTGGGGCTGTAAAGAGAATCTGGTGTCTGAGACGAGAGCATTTGGCGTTGCCTCTTCCAGACTTGAGCATGAACTTGGGGGTCCCCGCTGGGGTCTTAGGGGCCTCCCCTACACGAAGGCTCTCACTGCTAGGCACACACAGTGGCCACACCCGGTCAGCCTCAGAGCCGAGGGAGGCCCTGGGTGGGCTCTGCGTCCCGCACGGGTCACTGAGCTGACCAGGTGCATCTGGCTCCCACGGCGTCCGGGCTCAAGTGCAGAGGAAAGAGTGTTTACACAGTGTGATCCGCCACGCTCATCTTCCTGAAACGAAACCTAAGCGCCTTTGGGGAGCGACAGAATGATGTCTGCTCTTCGTCAGTTCAGCCCTGTGGCGCTTTCTTGTGTAACGGTAGGAGCTGCCCTAGTTCGTTTGGCCGCCGCCCTGGAAGTCGGAGCATGATTTGCCAGGTAGCCACGTGGAGCGTCTTTCTTGGCGCGTTTGAGCTGAGCGCTCCGGCATCCTGACCGCGTGGGGTGTGCGGCACATGCCCTGAGCCTTGGCCACCTGCGGACTGTCTCCTTCTCTCTTCCAGAGGACTACCCCAACGGGACCTGGCTGGGCGACGAGAACAACCCCGAGATGCGGGTGCGCTGCGCCATCATCCCCTCCGACATGCTGCACATCAGCACCAACTGCCGCACGGCCGAGAAGATGGCCCTGACGCTGCTGGACTACCTCTTCCACCGCGAGGTGCAGGCCGTGTCCAACCTCTCGGGCCAGGGCAAGCATGGCAAGAAGCAGCTGGACCCACTCACCATCTACGGCATCCGCTGTAAGTGTGGCCGTGTCCCACTCGCGGGTTGGGGCAGACGGGGCGGCTGCTGGCGGGTGAGCGGTGAGCTGAGTCGGGACCGTCTTCGGTGTGGGGAGGATGCTGGCGTCAGTGGTCGTGACAGACACGGGCTGTGGGGTTCTGAGTTGAGCACCCCGTAGTGGCTGTTGTCTGGTGCCCTACAGAGGGAAAAGAATGTGGGACGTGTTTCTCCAGGGACCTTAAAAACCAGGCCTCGTGTCCGTCGCGGCTTTGAGGAGGAGGAGGAGCACAGGGTCTTCCCTGCCTGCTTCCCAGTGGCTCCAGGGAAGGCTGCCGGCCTCTGTCCTCCAGGGAGGTTCGGCTTTGGCAGCTGTGACATTGTCATGGAAGCCAGGAGGTCTCCTAAGAAGTTCTGGTATCCAACACGGCCTGTGAAATGTCCTCCTCTTTGAGGAGGAGCACTTGGTCATCGTGGTGTGGTCCTTCTGATGGCACTTGGAGAGGATGAGGCACGTTCAGGTCCTTTAACCCTAACCCTCTGCCCCGACACTCGCACGCTGGTTCAGCGTTCCGCGGGGTCCACCGCGTTCCGGAAGCCCTTCGCTGTGGTTTCTTACAGGACGTGAGGTTCAGGGAGCACACACCGGGGACCAGAGCCCCAGCGCGGGGCCTGGGTAGCTGCGCCAGGAAGCCCAGCTCTGCAGAGGTGCGCAGTGCTTGTGAAATTTAACCTAACTTGGCAAGAAGGAGAGCAAGGCAGGGTCCTTGGCATTTGTGCCCTCCCAGCGGAGAGGACCTGCCTCCCTCGGGACAGAGCCTGGCTCTGCCGGTGAAGTTCCCTAACACTGACCCGCGAACCTTTCCGTGCGGAGCGGTGACAGACGTCGGGGCTAACTTTGTCAGCAGCTGTTACAGAAATGGTGGGAATACTTTCCACGTGGCCGCTCAGACTGACCTGATTATGACTGAGGTGTCCTGCTCACGGCAGAATTCCACAAGGTCACTGTGAAGGGGGAGCGCGGGTCCCTGTTCACACATATGCGTGGGGGGGTGGCCTGGCCCAGGCTTTGTGCCACTCCTGTCTGACTCCAGTGGGCGCCTGTCGTGGGCCCTGGAGTCATCTCAGATAACCTACTGGAGGGCCACCCGGTGGGCAGCGGACACTGGTCTCTCAGATGAGAAACAAAGTGGTTCATGGACAAACAGTGTTGCACGGGAGGCTCAGAGCAGGCCCAGCCTCTTCCTTAAGACCACGTAGTAGGTATTCCAGGCTCTGCGGGCCACCCTACTGCGCTGTGACGCAGCCACAGACGGCTGTGGGCCAACAGTGCGGCTGCGTGCCAGCCCTCGGCCACTCCCACTTTGGGACTCCTCCGCACGGGCAACCTGGGTGCCATGCCTGGGGTGGGGAGGGGCCTGAGAATGTCCCTCAGGGCTCTTTCAACAAAGGGGACTCAGGTGTGGCCCCATGATTTTCCCCATAAAGGAGTCAGTCACCATGCTAGGAGAAGGTGGCTACAGAGGCCGGGCGGCTCTGGCGTTGGGTGCGTGCAGCGCTGGTCCAGCCTCACCGGCTCCGCAGGAGCGATTAGATCACCGCTTCCCTCGGGCAGAGGTCATAGATTCCTGTGTTTTCCAGGCCAGCACTATCAAGTCAAGGCTGTAATTTCAAGACATAAATTTTTGGCACTCATCTTCTGCTTGGCTTTCTCTTTGAACTTGAGATTACATTAGCAGCGGCAGTGTTTTCATTCCTTCGCGACTGATAAACCTCCCGCCACCCACCGAGGACACGGCGAGCCCTGCTGGTTGCTTCCCAAGAGCCGCGTCCTCTGTGAGTTTCATCACTTGAGAAGCAGGATCTGGCTTTGTGATCTGAACCACGGTGTCGGTCACGGGAGCTCCAGAAAGCGGAAGGCAGTTCACAGGGACGGGGCGACCGCCCGGTGCCCACCCACAATGGAGGGCAGTGCGGGCGGCTGGGCTGCTCCCCTGGGGAGGTGAGGGACAGGCTGCTGAAGGCCCGGAGTGAGGCGGGACCCAGGTGGGACGGCTGCCACGGCTCTGCAGGCACCGTGTCCCAGACACCAGACCCGGGGGCTTCTGTCCCCTCTATCCCGGAAACTGCTGCCGATGCCATTCTCACCTGAAGCTGCCACACGTCTCCCGGCCAGAGCAGCCAGCGTGCTGGGGCTGCGGGAAGCCAGAGAGCAGGGCACGCGGTGTGTGATCGGGGCGTCCCTGCGTCGGCCCCTTGGGGGTCTTGGGGTGCTGGTGAGGACCACACAGGGCGGCCCCCTCTTCCGTACTCGGTGGGCACCAGGCTGGTTCTCACGCCTAACCAGTAACGTGACATGGGCAAATTACTTTTCCTTTCTCTGGCTTCTGCCTCAAAACTGAAGTGAGGGTAATGACATTCTTGTTTCGTGAGTTTTTTTGTTTTTAGCACGTGTCTAGAGATAAAACGTTTTTGCAAGGGTACAGTAGTAGTTGGGTTCAAGGTAATTTTTCAATCATGTCATTATGAGATTTTTCCTACACCATGTGTTAAGCCAAGGCTGCCCGGTGCTGGCAGAAAGGTACAGACAGCTTTCTGAAGAGCAGCGGAAGCAGCGGTGGCGGGGGGTGCCTGGCGGCCGGGAGCCTGAGCCCGCGGCAGGTCAGAGCCTCCTGCGGAGCCGCGCAGAGGCGGGTGCTGGCCCCCGAGGGGTCTCAGCGAGAATCCTGTGCCGGGTCAGACCCCGTCAGACCCCGACAGACCTTCATTCCAAACCACAGCTCTGCGTGGCAGAGACATTTTTGCTGCTGATTCATCGGTTGGTTTCTCTTGGCAGTTGCCGGGGGCCTTGCCGCCCGTCGGAGCCTTGAGTTGCTGTTGGAAGGAATTAGGAGGACTTGTCAGTGGACGGTGTGTGACTATGTGGTTCTGTCTTTAAAGGACAGAAACCAGGTTTTGAACTGGCAAGTTGGTTTTTACAAAGTCGAATTTAAATCTTAACGTTTTCACTCATTTCTTGTATTTATACACCCATGTTATTTATATATTTATATGTAACATGTAAAACATGCATAACACTTAATGTATATTAAGATATATATTTACATGGTATGTATATACTTGTTAGTGATGGAAAAGAATGTGCATATTAAATATATATTAAAATTTAATATAATTTCATTAATCCCCAGAAGTATTCGGAAGTTTTTTCCTTGGGTGTGAAGACGCGAGGAGGGCAGGAGGAGGGTTTCGAGCATGTTTCTCGTTGCTGACAGCTTCACACGTTTTCACACTGCGCGTGATCACGGTTTCCTTTCTTGTCTTGAAGACCGCGGTTGTAGGTGGCCCCTTTGTAAGCGCAGCGAGCAGTTGGCTCTCCCGTGACTGTTTACCTGAGTTTTCATAGTTGGGCTCCCTTGTAGCTGTGGTCAGCAGTTGGGTCCTTCTGAAACCACAGTCAGTGGTTGGGTTTGCCGGGAATTGTTTGATCGTAATTTTAATACTTGGTTCCTGTTGCAATTGCCGTCTGCTTTTGGGTTCCTCTCTCCCTGAAGCTGGTAACGAGCCCAGACTCGGCAAGGCCGCCCCAGCACGCAGCAATCACTTGGTACGTGTTTATCGCATGGCGATTCTGTGATTATTTCAGAGCTGACCTGGAGGAACATGAGAAAGGAGAGTGGCTGCCTCATTCGCGGATTTCCTTTTACGCATGAGGATGAAGAGTGCTGCTGAGACTACTTTAGGTTATTGTTCTTTCTGATCCTATAAATCCTACCCTCTTTAACTTGGTTTTTTTTTATCTAGAGTAGGAAACTCTGGCCGTCACTCTATTTAGAGTCAAACATGTCTTAAGCTTGTATTCGTAGACAAAGTCACGAAGCGTCTTTCCAGAATCCAAGATACTTTCGATACTTAATATGGTACTTAAAACAAACACTTCCTCTGTTTTGATTATTTCTAGTATTTTGGTCTCAGTAAAGACAGATTTTTAGGGCTTGGGCAGTAATTTAACTCTCAGTCGATGGTCCAGATTCCGTGCTCTCAGTAGTCAAAACAGGACGTTTTTCAGCTCGATCTTTTTGTTGTTACAATTTTGAATTCCATCCATTTATTTTCCTGCTAATTAGTGGAGTTGCATGAGCCAGTTCTCGAGGTCACTGTGTTGAAGAGAATTTCCTAGGATTCCCGAGTTTGTCATCGTTAATCCCTGTTGCCATTTGGTGCAAAGAAGAGGTCATGTGGTCTGGCGAGACGTGGGCTGGGCCCGCATCAGGGAGCTGCTGCATCCTGTCCTCGGTTTCCTCCTTGTCGGGTGAGGGGGCTCTGGGTACCGTTCAGTAGTGTTCGAGAGCTCTCGCGAATGAGTGATGGGGAACTGGGTACCAGGCAGGTGCTCTCCCATGTGCAGGATGAGCCCTGGGGGAGCACGGGGCCACGTGCCGTCGGTGGCACCACGGGGGAGTGTGGGCAGTGCCCTGCAGCCAGGTTAGGGGGGGTCCAGGGATAAACACAGCGGCGGAGCATGCGGTCCCTGCCCGCGTGGAGAGTGGGCTACCTGAGCAGGCATGAGAGAGGCCTTGGCAAGTCACACACGCGCCCACCAGACGTAGGTAGCAACAGAGGGATGTCTTACGGCCAGTGGTAATCATTTTTTATCCAGTAAGTGTTTAAGCATTTACCGTTTATCTGATAAATACTTAAGCCTTTCCTATGTGCTGAGACATGTTGGGTGCTTGACACGCATAGGTGAACAACACGGAGACCCCGTGTCTGTGAGGGTGGCAAAGAGTAAACACATATTCATAAGTGGACGAATTCTCCCATGTCGGAAGTGATCAGTGCTCTGAATAAACGGCCAGTCCCAGGCGTGGGAGGACGGGGTGTGGGGGACGCGGCTGGACGTGAGGGTGGGTTATGGAGGTGACGTTCCGGCTGAGACCCGAAGGCAGGGAGGGAGGTCGCCAAGCAGATGCGAGTGAGCACGAAGGGTAACGAGCTGGAGTTTCAGAAAACCAGTTTTCCCTGAATTGCTGAGATCGTGGATTTTACTCTTTGGACATTAAGTGCTGTCTGTGAAGTCGGGGCCGGGGGAGAGGCTGGGGACTCGTGAGAGTCCTCAGCGACCCGCTCCACACGTCAAAGTTATTTAAAAGTTAGGTAAACTAGAAGAACGTGTGACTGTATTTTAGTATTTGTACTTGGGAGATCGTTTATTGACTGGCTAACTGTGTCTCTGTGTACGTGATCTTCTGTCCTTGCACGGAGCAGGGCTCAGGCCCCGCAGGTGCGTCTGGGGCGGTGGCTGCTCCCAACCAGCCGGGCCCTAGAGGAAGGTCTTCGTCTCACAGCTCTTATTTGCGATGTGTTCTTGTAGGCCACCTTTTCTATAAATTTGGGATCACGGAATCTGACTGGTATCGGATCAAGCAGAGCATCGACTCCAAGTGTCGGACGGCCTGGCGGCGGAAACAGCGGGGCCAAAGCCTGGCGGTCAAGAGCTTCTCGCGGAGAACGCCATCCTCATCCTCCTACAGTGCCTCAGGTACGCCTCACGCTTTGCAGGAGCCGCACTCTCCTCTCCAGCTGGAGCGCAGTCCGCATGGCCGTGCTCCAGGGACACAGTCCTGAGCGAGGCTGGTGCGCGTTGCAGAATCTGCGGCAGCCGCTCGGGACGGGAAGCCTCCACGCTGTGTGCTCACCTCCCAGGCAGAAAACCTCAGCCAGACCCGCTCGAGGCTTCGCCTTGCGGGACAGAGGACCCGCTGGGCCGCCCTGGAGGTTTTCTAGGTAGTGGGTGTGGAGGCCTTTGCCTGTTGATGTTGGTCTGAGGCAGAGAGAGGGGCCAGGTCAGGACCTGGACAGGTGTGTGTGAAGCCTGCTCACCTCCTCCCTCTGCGGTCTGCTTGGCTCGTAGCATAACGGCAGTAACAGTAACGTTATTGTATTACTGTTATTTGCATGGTGACCACAGATGAAGGGTTGGGTGGATTCCAAATTTTTATACTCTTTATTCTTATTTTGAATTTTTGGCCTCAGCTGGACTTATCCACAAGATAATGGGAAAAAAATCTTTTTAGAGGCATTGCTGTAAGGATTGTTTTTTCCCTGGGAAAACTTTTGCTAGGAATGACAATGTGATTTTATATTGCCCTTCACCCAAGACATCCCAAAATATTTGAATAAATATTTGAATTAAAACGATTCTTTTTAAACTCCCACAGTAGCTTCCTTGGCAGTGGCTCCTGGAACTCGAGCTCTGGCTGGGGCTGGGGTCAGGACCTGGGGCAGCTGTGGGCAGGGCCAGCTCTTCTGAGTGGGGTCTTTGTGGGCCAGAACTCTTTGTTCTGGAAGCATTGCAGGCTACAAACCAGGTCTCCTGGAGGGCTCAGAGTCCTTCCGAGCATCCTGCAGGAAGTGGCTCGGCAGTTGTTTTGGTAGTTATCAGATACTTGGCCGTGGCTCGCCAAGGGTTCCTGAAGATGGGAGGTGGCTGGCTGTAGCAGGCCACCCACGTCGTGCCCCAAAGCAGTGCTCTTATCGAAGAAGGCATATATCGAAGAAGCTCTTAGTGGGGAATCCAGGCCCTTCTATTGCGAGTAGGAATGCTATCTGGGAATTTAGAGAGGTGGCAGTCTTGGGTGTGGGTCAAACGCATTTGCTGAAATGCCGTGTGGCACAGTGGCCTGTGGCTACGGAAATGGAGTTACAGAAGTGGAATCTGTGATCTGAGATACGTTGCTGAAAGTTATTAACCGGGAGCAGGAGCAGACGTGAAAACTACAGTTATGGTGTGATCCCATTTTTATTAAAAATATAGAGCTGCATGCGGACCGTGATTAAAGATCTATATGTGGTAATTTTAGCAGTGGCTATCTCTGGGTAGTGGAATTATCATTTGCATTTTTCTCTTTGTATCTTACTATAGTTCCCCAATTATTTCCAATAAACACTGCATTAGTTTTATAGTTTTAAATAAAATGCTGTTTAAAATTCAGGGGGAAGGGATTTCTGTCTTCAGTCGTGACATTGTCACAGGAACCAGATGCAATCAGATCGAAAACCTGTGAACAGTTGTTCTAAGATGTTGGGTAGCAACCAGCACGGGACCGTGACCCGCCCCCCCTCTCCCCCCCCAGAAGTGACCCTGCCGTCCGTCACCCTGAGTTTCTTCCAGAAGGCACAGTTTGGACCCCGGGGCAGTGAGGGAGGTTCCACGCGTGGCGCAGCTGTGCCACCAGGTCAGGGGCACAGGTCGGAGTTCAGAGAGGCTGAGGCAGCTGACAGTTGTGGAATCATGTTCTTGAGAGTTCCACAAAAGTGAGCTCCAGAGTCTGCATGGGGCTCCCTGGAGCGTTTGCCAGATCTGAAGACACGCGTGCCCCAAGCACAGGGCGGCCAGGTGTCTGAGCCGAACGCTCCTGGGCTCACTCTAGGCTGAGGGGTGTTCAGGTTCCCACCGGCTGGAGGGTTCAGGTCCTCCGTGGTCAGCGAAGGCTTCCCCGAGAGGCACCAGAAGGCAGAGCCTACTAGCGGGGCTGAACTGTCACCAGAGTAAAGGCAGAGTTTAACAGCAGCCTTGGAAAGATCACACCGAATCACAAGTAACAGCACTTTTAAAACGAAAGACGACAAAATCTAGACACCAGAAAAAGCAAAATCCACAATGTCCAGTGTCCAATCAATAATACCAAGAAGCAGGAAAGTGACCCAAGACCAGAAAAACCTGTTGATGGAAAGAGACCTAGTCTGGAGTTTAAAGACCAGGACACAAACACCTCTAATAAAATTATCCTCAAGGATTTAAAGGGAAAAAGGGACATTGCGAGGAGAGAGATAGAAGGCCTAGAAGAACCCCGTGGGAATTGCAGACATGAAAGGCGAGGGGGTGGTTGTCAAGCTGTGTCCATTTGGTCAGATTAGTGGTTTATTTCATCCAGTGGGGAATCGAAACCCAAGTTAAATCTCTCGCCGGGGCCCTTCGTGAGCAAGCAGCTCTCATTATATGGCCCGACAACTACTAGACATGTTGGTCTGCGTTATTAGGGTACTAAAGGATCTCGAAGGGGCAAATGTAATGGGATGAAATTTCATAGCTGCAAACGTAGCTGCAGAGCATTTGCAGGTGGCAGTGTGGGAAGCTGAGCGGTTGGTCAGCTACGTTCGTGCGACATGGCCTCCTCAGGGTCAGGTGGCTGCAGGTGCTTTACCCGCGGAGGAGCTCTGTGCATGGTGAGATCCTGCCCTGCTCTGAGCTCATCTGACCCGTGGTCACAATGGTCACGTTTGGAGCCACTTAAAGAACTGGTCAGAGACAGGCTTTCATGTGGGTAGTGGGATCTGCAATCAGTGCCTTTGGAGGAAGGGTTAGAGGAAGTGGCTAGAAATTCAGATCTCACAAGGTCTGATCACTAGGGCCATAAAATGCCGAGGAAGTGGCACATCAGTGGAGAACGGCAGTGGCTTCGTGGGTCCTACGAGGGTGGGCACAGGAACATCAAGTTCTGGAAGGTAGACTGCAGCCCATCTGGGATGTTGTCGTTTTCCTCCTGGGTCCCCGTGGCCTAGCCCAGGGCTAGACGCAGGGTCAGCCCTCCACCTGTGTCCGGAACACGTGGCACTTTCCATCCGCGGCTGGTTGCTTTGCGATGTGGTGCCTCCCGTCTCTGGCGGGGCTCAGATGGAGTCGGGCTCCTGGCTGAGACGGCGTGGAGGAGAGCGCCCTCACCTCCGGCACGCAGGTGGACCCCCGTGGAGTCACGTCACATTCAGATTCCGTTTAGTGCATGCGAAGAGTCCCTGAAATTCCACACTGACACTGCCGCCCAAGACTGCGTTTGGGGGGTGGCGATGTTAACTGAGCGCGGTAAGTCACGGCGGTGCCTGGCTGGCCGGGGTCTGCGTCCGACTGCGCGGCTGGAGATTCGGGTGCTCTGTGCCTCCCGTGCAGGCCGTCTCACCTCTGCTTTACCGCGGCTTGTGGTTTCATCATTTATTTTTACATTTATTTACTTAGGGCTTGCTTCTCTTCCAGTTTTGAATGTTTCTTTCAGCTGATTAACAGTAATTCAGTTGGATAGTCATTGTGTTTCTTTACTTTGTTTCTTTGTTTGTAAACATGTCAGGGCTCTTATGCGATGCAGTGGGTTTGTGTGACCCTGTGGGTTGTGCACAGCCACCGCGTGTGCACCGCGTGTCCCTGCGTGGAGCGTCCAGGGACCCCGAGGCTCAGCTGGCTCCCCTGAGCGGGCTCCCGCAAGCGAGTCCGGCAGAACCTTTCATCGCTTGAAGATCAGGCTGTTCCTCGCTAGCATGTCCTGCTCACCCCTGCGTGCCGTGTGCGCAACTGCGCCCTGCTCTCTGCAGAGGGACGCTGCGCCCGGTGCCGGAGGAGGAGTGGACACATAGGCGTGGCCGGGAACGAGAGTCGCGTTTAAAGCGGGCTTCTCAAAAACCCTGTGAGGGCGATTGGCGCAGCTGTACTCCTGCGGCTTTGGGTGTTTATTTGTCTAGGAAGAAGCAGGAATGAGTTCCTGAGCTGTTATGCCCAGTTTCGCGCTACTGCTGGGAAACTCAGACAAGCGCCGCTTTCCCGTGGAGTTTGCTGGAAGCCAGAAGCTCACCCACGGCCGCCGTCTATGCAGTGCCGGGGTGGAATACACTTTAAGGGAAGCATAGAGCACGTTCTTTTAAAAGTGCCCCATATTGTAAACCTCAGTTGATTTGAAAATCCTCTGTTTCAATGTACTTCACACTTGGCCCAAGTTAGATGAAGCAGAGCAGATAGTTGGGTAAAGGACTTTGGAATCTTTGTTCCTTTTGCACCTGCTCTTGGCCTAACAAAGCTGATCTGATATTTAAGGTGGTCGGTGACAGAAATGTTCCAGCAAAATATAATAAAGCCAGACTTGTGTCAATTTGGAATTGGTAGTAATTCTAGCCGGCGTTGTCTCGTTTACTTCTCAATTACAGCAGACAGAAAAGCAAATAAATACTGGGGATGGGATTCCGAGCCAAGACCAGTCTGTTCAGTTAAATTAGCGCGGCCAATTCGAACACAAGCCATAAAAGCAGGAGTTCCAAGGGGTTTTAAAAGTCAAGTTATGAAATCATCTGTATTGTACCCTCCTATCTGGCAACACTGTGTGAAATTTTATACGTGCTCGAGTTTAAGATGGCTGGATGGCTGGATTTTATTGTTTAAAATATAATTCAGCCTTTTTTCTCACGCCTCTCATGGGCGAGCTGAAACCCTCAGGTGGGATTAGACGGTGGCCAGTGCTTTAGGGCTGCAGAGAAGCAGCTATCGGAAACCGCGGCCGGCACATCTGTGTGTGCAGCTGTCTTCACTTCCGCCGGTGCATTCCTGGGGCGCTGGGGGAGCCAGGCCAGGTGAGGGGAGAGGCCCTGCCGCGGCTGTGCTGTGTCTCTGGTTTTCTGCCTTGCAGTGGACGGGCTGGTCTGGCGCCTTCTTGGGTTCCCCCTAGACTTACATCGGCGGGGAGCACACTCATCTCCCATGGCTTGCCGTGGCTCTTGGACTATTCTTGATCATGGACAAGTAACCAATGCAGTTTTTTTGCACTAGACTTTAATATCAGTGTAAATTATAAAATAATGGACTTAAACTAGTCTTCACATTACACAGTTGTAGTGAGCTATTGAATAAATGGTAATTTTGATAATCCGAATCTTAGATTTGGAAACCATTTATATCACACCTACAAATCATGTCTTCTGTGATTTTTAGAACCCTGGGGATTGCCATTCTTCTTGGTTGTATTTTTGAATGAGTGAGAACTGTCAAAATCAGTTGATTTTTTTTTTTCCTTTTTTTTTTTTTGAGACAGAGTCTCTGTTGCCCGGGCTAGAGTGCCGTGGCGTCAGCCTAGCTCACAGCAATTTCAAATTCCTGGGCTGAAGCAATCCTCCTGCCTCAGCCTCCCGGGTAGCTGGGACTTACAGACATGCGCCACAGTGCCCAGCTAATTTTTTCTATTTTTAGTTGTTTGGCTAATTTCTTTCTATTTATAGCACAGACGGGGTCTCGCTCTTGCTCAGGCTGGTCTTGAACTCCTGAGCTCAAACGATCCTCCCGCCTTGGCCTCCCAGAGTGCTAGGATTATAGGCGTGAGTAAAATCAGTTGATTTTTATTCACATTGGAGCAGAAGTTATTTGGGAATCTGTTTATTATATAGTTCTTATAAGCTAGCAGAGTGGCCTTTAAATATTTTATTCACGTGCCCTCTTAATGAAGTTTGAAAATGGGTATTCCTTGCATATTTTTTTTTTCTTTTTTGAGACAGAGTCTCACTTTGTTGCCCAGGCTAGAGTGAGTGCCATGGCATCAGCCTAGTCCACAGCAACCTCAGACTCCTGGGCTCAAGCAATCCTCCTGCCTCAGCCTCCCGAGTAGCTGGGACTACAGGCATGCGCCACATGCCCGGCTAATTTTTTTTTCTATATATTTTTAGCTGTCCAATTAATTTCTTTCTATTTTTGGTAGAGACGGGGTCTCACTCTTGCTGAGGCTGGTCTCGAACTCCTGAGCTCAAACAATCTGCCCGCCTCGGCCTCCCATAGTGCTAGGATTACAGGCATGAGCCACCGCGCCCAGCCTCCTTGCATATTTTTAAGCTGACATTTAAAAAAGTTGATACTTAAAATTTTTCAGTATAGTTTAAAGTAATTGAAAAGGATGTAATTTCCAACATATTACAAGTATTAACATCTTATTGTTATATTACTTTAAAAAATGTATTCAGTGGAATCTATATCATGGCAATTTGATACTTACCATTATTTTTTAAAAGAAATACATGAAAAGCTTTTATTTAATAGTTAGAAATTTCATAGCTTTCATTTTTCTCCTTCCATTAATTCTTTTTTTAATTTTAATTTTTTTAGAGACAGGGTCTCTCTCTGTCACCCAGGCTGGAATGCAGTGGTGTGATCACAGGTCACTGCAGCCTTGAACTCCTGGGCTCAAGTGATCCTCCTGCCTCAGACTCCCAAAGTCCTGGGTTTACAGGTGTGAGCCACCGTGCCTGGCCTCGTCCGTATTAATATTCTAATTCTCTCACAGAATTTCCTCTTAATACTATTATCTATCTGTCTATTTTGGGGGGAGACCACGTCTCACCCTGTTGCCTGGGCTCAGTAGCACGATCACAGCTCACAGCAACCTCAGACTCCTGAGCTCAAGCGATCCTCCCACCCCAGTGTCCTCAGTAGCGGGAGCTGCAGACATGTGCCACCACGCCCAGCTAATTTTTTAAACTATTCACAGAGACAGGGTCTTGCTATATTGCTCAGGCTGGTTTTGGACTTCTAGCCTCAAGCGATCCTCCTGCTTTGGACTCCCAAAGTATAATATATAAAAATATATATTATAAAAAAGTTTCTATTGATCAGTCATAATTATCTGCAACAAAATGTATGTATACCTTGAAAATTAAAATTTTTTTCCGAACTGTCAGTGTTCTGAGTGTTCCAGAAAATTGTGATTGTGGTATCCTTACAATTAAAATCAATGCACAACACCTCAAAACATATGTATCTCATTTTGATTAAATAGAGAAGGTAAAATCTTTTGGAAATGGGTCTTCAAGTGAGTGGGTGGAGCTTTTCCCTAGTTTATTTAATTATCCGGGACAAATACGGTTTGCTGCTGGTCTGAAACAGGTCTCCATGTCAGGTTCAGTCCTGCTTTTCATTTTTGCAGATACTTCCTGAGGAATTCGGTTCCCTTAGATAAGTCTGGGAACAGGAGGAGTTTTGTGACAACAACGTCACTCAGTCCTTCAGACCCTTCTGGTTTCCACGTGAGAAACTGAAACTGACGATCAACGACCTCTCCAGAGAGGGGAGACGCACTGACGAAACCTTTCTTTTTCTCTCCCGTGGGGGGTGAGGCATGAGAGGGAGACCGCGTGTTGTTCCGTGTTCCGCGGGGGCTGGTTCCCGAGAAGGCCTCACGCCCTCCCCGCCTCACCCCACAGAGCCGATGATGGGCGCCCCGTCCCCCGCCAGCGAGCTCCAGCAGCCGCCGCCGCAGGCCTTGCACTACACCCTGGCCAACGCGCAGCAGGTGCAGATCCACCAGATCGGCGAGGACGGGCAGGTCCAAGTAGTATGTACCCTTCTCAATCGCATCTCGGGGAGACGGGGAGGCCGGGGGGCAGCTTCCACCGCGTTTCTGGGGCACACAGCCGGCCGGGTGCAGCGCACATACCTCCCTTAACGCAGAAGTACACGGCTGTGCACCTACGTTTCAGAGATGAGGGCGAAACCAGAAACCTCGCTGGGAAACAGAAATCTTAGTTTCCCCCGGGACGTTGCTGATGTTTTACCACACCAGGCTCCTTGGGGCCTTGAAAGTGGCGCTTGTCGCTGAGGCCCCTCCTGGGCACGGGACCCTGCTCCGTGAGAAGGGGGTGCTGGCTCTTGTCTCATGTGGCCCCAGCGCGCTGCCTGGAGGAGGGGAGGCTTACGGAGAACGCGGGTGCTTGTGGGAGGGTTTTTTCCTTCTTCCAAAAAAGATGAGACAGCTATGAATAGTGAATTTAATAAGCTTATCAAATTTGTTTCACTGACATTCACAAAGGCAGCTATTCTCATCTTGTTAGGAGGAAAGTTCTTTGAGGGAATTCCAGAATAGATAACTTTGCCATAGGGTTTACATAGAAAATTCTATGGGAGTTTATTTTAAGACCCATTTGTACTAAGAATTTCAAATAAGATAATAAGTACTTCATTTGGCTAAGTTAAGGTTTATAGGAATTATTCGTCTGCCTATATCTATAAACATAAATGCATTTTAATTGGGTTCTTTGATTTTTTGGAACCACATTTATGACTGTTTACTTGAGCTATTTAAATAGTCGCGTAAGTATTTCCTTGGTTAAAGTGAGCTGGCTGCCCTGCCGTCGGCGCAGACGCACGCACAGCCCCCGTCGCACGCGGCATGGGCCGCCTGTCCCCGGCATTCCCGTCACGGGGAGACTCCCTGGTGTTTGCGCCAGGTTTCCAGTCCCTTCAAGCTGAACTTTAAAATGCTGTCATTCTGATTTTCTGTTCCCCTCTTTTCCATGTGCCATGCACATTCGTAAATTTATGTGTTTAGTACATTTAGAGATTTAACCCATTTCTCCCGGGACCCATTGCTCCTTTAAGAGTTACTTAGAATGTTCTGTGTGTGCGACACAGCCCCTCAGCCACGGTAGTACTTGTTGAGGTCTTAGTTACCTGTGATAAACTGTGGCCCAAAAAGTCAAGTGGAAAATTCCAGAAGCAAACCGTTTATCAGTTGTAAATGGCCTTGCTGTTGTGAGTGGTGTGATGTAGTCACTTATCATCCTGCTCTGTCCCTGCCGGGACGAGATGCGTCCCTTTACCCTCTCCACGTGGCGTGCGTGTGGAGGGAGAGGCAGAGCACACGCAGGGCTTGGGCACCCGTTGTTGGGGGGTTCGTGGAATGTATCCGCTGGGGATGAGGGGGCGCGGCTAGGCACGAGAAGTTTAGTTTAAAGAGGTGATTTAATAAGCTTGTACCATGCACATACCTATTGCACAATTCAGCGATATAGCAGGTAATCGAGAGCAAATGTTCGGGAAAATGTTTCTCGTTTCCTGTGGTTTTGATTGTCTTCTGATGCTCCTTTGTGTCTTTCTTGCTGCGGATCCCACAGGGACACCTCCACATCGCCCAGGTGCCTCAAGGGGAGCAGGTGCAGATCACGCAGGACAGCGAGGTGAGTGGCCCCAGGGCTGGGGCTGCCTCAGCTGGAACCATGCCCGGCGTCCCGGGCTTCTGTCTGTGTCACCATGTGGCAGGCCGCTGGGAGTCCCCGGGAACATGTCAAACTGGCGGGGTCGCAGGACGCCCACCCCCAAGGGCGCAGGTCCAGGCTGCTCCCCTGTGCTGACCTCCTGTCTCCGCAGCCTCTCGCCTGTTTTCCTAAAGACTTTCTACTGCTGCTGGGGGTGCCCTCAGAGGGCCCTTCTCCCCTGGGGAGACCCCTGCGTGGCAGAGGAGTGGTCTGCACAGGTGGCCCCACACGATTCCCTCCTCTCTGCCAGCCTGGCAGCGCACACACGTCGCGCTGTGTGACGTATGTAGCTCTGGGCTCCCTCGGCGTGTCTCTGGGAGACGACGGACACGCCTGTTTGCAGGTGGTGACGGCACCAGCTTTTGCTGGTGTCTGTTGCAAAGACCCCAGGCGTCCCCCACACGGGACGCGGAGGCAGACAGAGCGCTGGCGGTGACAGGGAAGTTGTGGATTGTCACGGGGCCTCTTGGGAGTTCTCACAGAGGAAGCGTGTGGCAGTTTTGGGCTGCTGGCTTTTCGGAGCTACTTTTCGAAAGTTTCCTCGTGTTCCAGCAGCAGCGCAGGCTGCTTTTGTTACACGGATGTGATGTTAGGAAGAGCACAGCAGTCGTCAGAAGGGCAGCCCCGCAGCTCGGGCACTGGCTGGGGACACGCTGACCAGGGGAGAGCTCGGCCAAGGTTCCTCATGCTCTAGAGGCCGTGTCCCTCTTGTTAGATTCTTAATTTGCTCGTAGTCACTTGAAATGAAGGAAAATCGATACACTAGTCAAAGTCAACACACATTAGCTTTTTACTGTTTATGCTAAAAAGAAATCTTTAGACTAATTCTTGAATTTTAATTTTTTAATTATTAATTTTGCCCTTTTTTTCCAGTTTTTAAAACTGAACTCATCTTGTATACATAATTCAGTCTTTTTTTTGTTTTTATTAGAAATTGAATGCAATAAATTAGAAGAAATTAGAAGAAATTGCAAGCAATGATTTTGTTAAAACATGGATAGCTGCAGAGAGACATTTAGCAGTCTGCCAGACCTAAGACAGCTCTTTTTCATGATTAGTGGAAATGAATTTCCACCTGGTGAGACCCTCACGGCTCCTGGGCCAGTGGGTCGGCTGCCTCGTGTCGTGTCCCCATCTGGGCCGTGTCGCTGTGGCACAGCTATGCGCGTCACCCCACCGGGGGCGCTGGGCAGATGTGCAGCAGACCTCTCTGTTCTACTTTATGTGCTTCTTACAAATCTAAAATTGTTTCAAAATAAAAAGTAAAAAAAAAATGACATTTTCATTTGGGGTCAGGGTGCGGGTAATGGGTGCACTGTTTTTTTGAGTTGCTTTGTTTGTCTTTTTAAGAAAAAATAGTCCCTAGAAACTCAGTTGAAATATTTTGTTTTGGGGTCGAGTTTCTGTAGCTGTCCCCAGTGACGTGGCGGCCCCAGCCTCTGTCTGAAGCTGTCTTGGCATGTTTGTCCCTGACTGTCTCCTCCTGTCACCCCTGTGCAGGGCAACCTCCAGATCCATCACGTCGGACAGGACGGGCAGGTGAGTGTCCCCCTCTCGCTCCTCGCCTGGCCTTTTCTCACACACGGGGCTTCCTTTGGCGGGGGTGGCGGCTCTCACGGGAGGGGGTTTGGGGTCAGGGGGCCTCGTGGTGCCCGGATCGAGTGGGGAGGGGCTTTGCGTTTGCTGCTTTGAAACTTTTGCCTCAGGGAGGAAACTGCCCCCAGTTAGCCGTCATTTTCCGTACACTCACGTGATGTCGTCGATGCTGTGTTTGCACTGACAGCTGCCTGTGCGAACAAGGTAGGTTTTGCTCCTGCGTGTTGCTGTGGGACTCTAGCCGCTTGCCTGCTTTCTAATCTGAGAGATAAAGAATTCGCGCTGGACACAGCCACGGCAGCTGCCCGTGCAAAGGGAGGTGCCCCGGCCAGGAGGGTCCTCGAGGAGTTTGCCAACCAGGGTCCAGTGAAACTGCTGGTGGTTTCATGGATTGGCGTTTTCACGTCCTTTCAAAGACAGTTTCTGTTAAAGAGCTCGTCACTTCTGCGTCATGACCAAAAAGGGTGTGGGTGATCTTTGTAACTTGGGAAGTTGATTGTGAGAGCCATGAAGACGGAGCTCATGTGACATCGAGATAATGACACCCCTCATTTCCCAACGCCACGTGCGTGTTCCCTCTGAAAACCGTGTGTGCGTCCTGTGTCCCAGGCCAGGCCTGACTGTGCCTGCTGAGACAGGCCAGAGCCACCCGGGGGCAGCACCACTCACGGAGTCAGGGACACGGGAGGGCGGGCATGGCCTGGGTTTCCCCAACCCCTCAGGTGCACCCAGGGAGAAGGCAGACCCTCCAGAATCTGTTTAAATCCAAGTTTCTTAGTTTGAAAGTTTCATCTTAAAGGTAAACGTGAGGTTTTAATCAGATAGTCCTGCAGCGCTGTTTGTATATAAACACGAAATAGCTGCTTTGGAAAAGCGCCAAAGCCAGAGGAATGCAAAATCCAGAAAACTCCACGGTGGTTGCCTCGGCACTTGCGCCGTGTCGGTGGCGCACGGCCAGCCCAGCCCAGCACATGGCTCTCCCCACCCTTCTCTCGTGTGGCACTCTCGGCCCGGCTGGGACAGCAGGGTACGGGCCTCCGTTAGGAGGTTGTCTCTGTTTTTGACGATTCAATGGTTTGCGTTATACTCGTAGTGGAGTTTTATCACAGTTAAAATGCGGCTGGACTTGAAGTCATGAGAAAATAAAATAGATTACCTTCGATGGTCCTTTGTTTCTGTCTATTCCTGGACAGAGTCCCCTTGGAATTTTAAAGACGTAGCCAGGTTTTTATACTGTGCTAGTGTAACGTTTGTGCTTGTGGGTAAAACTCTCCTCCCTGTCGCGGAGGCAGAGATCTCAGCGTTTACGAACAGGCAGGACAGGTGCGTGGGCTCCGACGCAGGTTCGAGTCCGGGCACTCAGGGCTGGCACCGGAAGGGCCACTGTCTGGAATCCTCCGAAGGAGACTTGTCCTGAGGCCACTCGCTCCCCCTACGCACTGCGGCGGCTCCGGCAGCTCCTCTGCGGGCAGAGCCCACGTCCACCATCCACTCGGGGCTCTTCACGTGGTCCGACCCTCCAAGCAGCCTCACTATAAAATAAAGCTGCCGTACAGATCACTGTCTATATTAAATGAGTCATAATTTATAAACCATCTGATTTTTTTTCCCTATGAAATCTCGTGCTTTCTTCCCACCTCCTGGTTCCCGTGATCGGTCATTCCTGGGACGTCAGAGCAGAGACGGAGCCCGAGGAAGGGCCGGTGCTGATGCCGATGGCAGCTGCTTTAAGGGAGACTGCTTTCTGACTGAGATGGGTAGTGTGTATTCACACGGTGCTGCCTTTTCCTGGAAGAGCTCTTTAGCCAATCCCTGCTTCTTTTCCACTCGGGGAGATTCTACTTGTGTTTTGTCATTTGGCCAGTTCTCACTGCTGCTGCCCACACGGCTTCGTGGTCAGACCCGCCAGAGTTGGGGAATAGAGTGGGTTTCGAAAGCAACTGAGTACCCACTGTCGTCGCTGTCGCCGGCAGGGCTGGCTGAGCAGCACGGCGCGTGCCGGGGGCGCATGGCCCCTTTCTCCCCCCAGCCCAGCCCCGCCCGCAGGAAGATGGGGCCGTGGGTCTGGGGCTCTTTCCCCTCAGCCGGACGCCACCTCCATCCTCCATTGCGGGTGCCGAGACGGCCCAGCCCCGTGCCGGAGCCTCTGCCACCGTAGCCAGTGTCCCTGCCGGTGTCTGACTGACCCAGACTCGGCAACGCGAGGTGCGTTTTGGTGTGCGCGGGGAAGGCGTTGCGTGACCACCTCAACCCCGAGCGCAAGAACGAGGATATTTACACAACGACGTTCTTTAAGTTCTTGGATCCACAGCTGTTTCATCAGCCTGATCTTCCACGCCGTAGGTTTGACTGTCACTCGGGAGCGGGTGTGCGTCGACAAACTCGGAATCTTCCAGAACAGCCAGAACCGCTCTGGGTGGTCGGCCCGGCCCTGCCCTTCTCTGACCACCTGCTTCTGACGGTTGGGCCGGGGCCCGCGCCGCGGTCCCGCTTTTCCTTTCCTGTGCCGACATGACGTCGACAGCCATTCCCTCGTGTTCTGTTAATACTTCTGAGACGGCCGTGGCTGTTCCCGCCTGTCGTTGACGGGTCATTTTCTCCGTCGGGCACAGCTTCTGTGAGAGAGCCGTTCGCGGGCAAGGGGGGCAGCGCTGTGTGTGAGTTGTCTGCGCTTCGCCCGCCGACCGCTCCGAGGTGACGTCTGTCTCGGGCTCCCTTTGACTTCTGTGCGGATGTTGTGATCTCCCTGTACCCAGCGTCACTGGTTGGAGGAGGGTGGAGGAGGTGAAGGGACTCCTTGGAAGACTGAGCTTTAAACCACAATGAGATCTTTTCTTTCTTTTTTTTTTAATTTCAGCATATTAAGGGGGTACAGATGTTTAGGTTACGTATGTTTCCCTTGTCCTCCCTCCCCCCCAAGTCCGAGTTAAATATGTCCATTTGGGTGGTGCGCATTGCACTCTTTGTGTATGCATATACCCGTCTCTTCTCCCTCCTCCCCTCCCCCCTCCCCCCTGCCCAACATCCAATAGATGTTATTCTCATATGTGCACTTATGTGTTGATCAGTTAATACCACTTTGATGGTGAGTACATGTGGTGCTTATTTTTCCATTCTTGGGATATTTCACTTAGTAGAATGCGTTCCACCTCTATCCAGGAGAATACAAGAGTTGCTATATCACCATTGTTTCTTAAAGCTGAATAGTACTCCATGGCATACATATACCACATTTTGTTAATCCACTCATGTATTGATGGACACTTGGGTTGTTTCCACATCTTTGCAATTGTGAATTGTGCTGCTGTGAACATTCGGGTGCAGGTGTCTTTCTTATACAGCATCATTTGGTCTTTTGGGTAGATGCCCAGTAATGGGATTGCTGGATCGAACGGTACTTCTACCTGTATCTCTTTAAGGTATCTCCATATTGCTTTCCACAGAGGTTGCACTAGCTTACAGTCCCACCAACAGTGTATGAGTATTCCTATCTCTCCGCATCCACGCCAACATCTATTGTTTTGGGACTTTTTGATAAAGGCCAATCTCACTGGAGATAAGTGATATCTCATTGTGGTTTTAATTTGCATTTCCCTGATGATTAGAGATGTTGAGCATTTTTTCATATGTTTTT
>CAUYSK010006285.1:0-31787 GCA_963575035.1 Avahi laniger
CAAAAAAAAAAAAAAAAAAAAAAAAATCCAGCCTCGACCATCCAAACAGGAGTGTGCTGTTGCAGGTAACTCTGGCCACCAGCATGGCTTTAGGTAACCTGCAGTTTACCTGCTGTGTACTGACCAAAGGTCATAACCCGAGGGGAGAGGAAAAAAGCAATATCCATCTATCCTTGGTGCTTTCTCCACCCTGGATAAACAAACAACCTCCTCTCCTTTCAACAAACATACACCTATCAAGCAGGGCTGACTCATGCTATGGCCTTTGAGCATGAAATATAAGTAATGTCTGAACTCTAAGACGATACCTTGAACAAAGAGTGTTCTTTGCTTTTCCGGGAACCCTGACTTGCAGTAAAAAAAACTAGTTCAACTCCGTTTTGCATGAATAAAATTTCTATGTCAAAGTCAAATGAATTGGCAATACTAGTAGTTTGTTTAAAGCAGACAGTCAAATAGCCTCACCCTGAAGAGGCTCAGGGAAATGAAGTGGGCTGGCCTTTGGGGTAGTTAGACTGCACCCGCCAGGGATTATTTATTTGCTTGTCAGCCCAGAAGAGCTTGCAAAAAACGCACCTGTGAAAACCAACGCCAGGCTTTGGTAAAGTGGTCCTAAAAGTTACTGAACTAAATAGATTCCTGGGGCACCAGAAGGTTCTATAATTCCAAGCTTGATTTTTAAAAATATATTAAAGGGTCTATATGAAATAGAATAAAAAATGAAGATGTCTTTGAATTCTAATGTCTGAAACAAAAGAATGATTCTCTTTTTAGCTGTGTTGGCACTTGGCTTTTCTTACTGCAGCGAGCGTGTGAACCCCATTGTGTAGCAGGCACTTTTAGGCAGTGGAGAAAGCATGTTCCCTCTTCTGAAGAATTTTCTGTGATTGTAATAGTTCAGAGCAACACAGTAAGCACTCAATATATATTTTTGGAACATAGAAAACTGCTAATTCTATCTGGGAACATCAGAAGGACTTCTTGGGGCTGAGGTGACCTGTGGCTCAGATTGTTGCTTGACGGTAGAAGGGTGTCACTCGACAAAGAAGGGTGGTTGGCAACTTTTATGTTATGTGTGCTAAACAGCCTTGTAACTTGGACTTTTATGCATAATTCACTCTCCTGTTTTCTCACTCCTCTCTGTGCAGTCTTATCCCTGCTTCTGTATCCTCTGATGAAAACCCTTAAACTTTCCATCTCATCTCACCTTTTATTCATTCAGCTCTCCGACACTTACTAAGCATCTGCTCTCATGGCTTCCTTGTTCCTGGGGAAAGCATTGCGCTAAACATAAAATTTCTACAGATTTTCTTGGTCATTCTCAGTTATGTTCAAGAAATCCCCAAATCCTACTTGTTAGTTTCACATTGCTCATTCATTCAAAATTCAGTGCTGAAAAATAGAAGGCATTTTATTGGCTAAGGTTCTGTGGTTATAAGCAGCAGACACTGGCTAACGGAAGCAAGAAGAGGAGTTCATTGAAGGGACATAGGGGTGTGATAGATGGAGCAGATGGAGCAGTAGCCTTCCTGAGATGCCCACTTCTGAATCTCTGAAACCTGTGAATATATTACCTTACATGGCAAAAGGGACTTTGCAGATGGGATTAGGATCCTGAAGTGGGGACAGTGTCTTGGATTATCCAGGTGGAGTCAATGTCATCACAGGGGCCTTTATAAGAGGGATGCAAGAGGGTCAGAGTCAGAGGAGAAGATATATGACTGACATCTATGAGACAGGGATTCGAAGATACTGCTGGCTTTGAAGATGGAAGAAGGGGCCACAAGCCAAGGAATGCAAGTGGCCTCTAGAAGCTGGAAAAGACAAGGAATGAATTCTCCCCTAGGGCCTCCAGAAGGAACAGAGCCCTGCCAACCCCTTGGTTTTAGCACTTCTGGCCCCCAGGACTGGGAGAGACTAAATTGTAAATGTGTGTGTGTGTTTGTGTGTGTGTGTTTTAATTGAGGTGAAATTCACATAACAACTATTTTAAAACAAAACAATTCAGTGGCATTTAGTGCATTCACGATATGCAACCACCACTCTATTTAGTTCCAAAACATTTTCATCACACTCAAAAGAAACTTCATACATATTAAGCAATTGCTCCCCATCCCTCTCTCCCACCTCTCCCAGGTGTCTACTAATCTATGTTCTGTCTCCATGGGTGTATCTATTCTGGATATTTATTATAAATGGAGCCATGCGATATGTGGGACCTTCTGTGGCTGGCTCCTTTCACTTAACATAATGTTTTAAAGTCCATCCATGCTGTAGCACCTATCAGCACTTTATTCCTTTTAATGGCTGAATAATATTCCATTGTGTGTAAATACCACAATATCTTCAGCCATTCACCCATTGGTAGACATGTGAGCTGTTTCTACCTTTTGGCTATTGTGAGTAGTATTACTATGAACATGTGTGTATGCACACTAATTTTAGTATTATTTTCCAGTTCTTTGGTGTATATACCTAGGAGTGGAATTGCTAGGTCATGTGATAATTCAGCTTGTTGAGGAAACACCAAGCTGTTTTATGTAACAGCTGAATCATTTTACATTCCCACCAGCAACATACAAGGCTTCCAATTTCTTCATCCTCACTAACACTTGTTATTTTATGTTATTTTTTTAAAGTATAGTTATCCTAGTGGGTGTGAAGTGATACCTCACTATGAGTTTTATTTGCATTTCTCTAATGACTAGTGATGACAAGCAATTTTTCATGTGGTTGTTTGGCCATTTATATATCCTTTTTAAAGACATCTCTAAGACTATTTTTTTATTGGGTTGTTTGTCTTTTTTGTTAAGTCGTGAGAGTTCTTTATATATTTTGGTTGCTAGACCCTGAATAGTATTGTTTAAGCCACTAAATTTGTGGCAATCTGTTACAGCAGCAATAGGAAATTAGTACTGGGGAACCCATGGAATTGAGAGAAAACCAATTTGTGAAAAAGGTGCTCTGGGATTCTGGATAGCAGGAATTAATGATGTGTCTGTTCCAATTGTTTCAATTCTTGTATCCCTGATTTAAGCGAGGAGAGTGGCTATTATACCAGGCAATGTTCAATCTCTAGGTCAAAAGCAGACTAGCTGTTTTGATTGTTAGTACCACTAAAACTGCATGTAAAAGAAGTAGAGACGCTATTACAAAAAGAAGAGCAAGTAGATTTTGGGAAGGCAAAAACAATAAGAGTACACTATAGGCATACAAAGAAGGCAATACTAAAGAATAATGCATTAAATCTAATAATATAAAGTCTAAAAGCTTCTCACAGTTCCAGAGAGACATCTGGAATTATAAATGAGGAAGACGTACTAGAGGACAAACACCAGTAAAAAGACGAAGGGGGTTTAGTGGATAGACGCCACAGACTATATCAATAGAGACACACTATTTGAGAAAAGGGAGGTGAAAATCCTGTTCTGTACTGGTCATGCCACACCTCGGGTGAAGAATGACACTTTGTGCTCCTTACCATTAGAGGCATACAGGCAAAACAGACCACGTGCAGAGATGAGATGCCAGGAGGCTGGAATCATGCATTGGAGTAATGGTCGGAGAAATGGTCAGAAGGGTATTGGGGGAAGTCCAGTTATGAGAAGATAACCAGAAAAGTCATGTTAAATATGGGTAGAGTTTGTTATGCAGCTTTAATTCAGTGCCTTCTTCCTTGAGAAAAAACTCTAGTGAGTCATCCTTCTCTTCCTGGTACAGAGAGGGAGACACCCTTACAAAAGGAGATTTCTTTTATAGATGTAAATTTCCCTTACAAAAGGAAAACTTATACTCTGTTTTTAGAACTCCTGTGTCTGTAGTTTCAGCTCAAAATAATCCTTATGACAAAAAGGCATCTTTGAGGATGGAATATTCTGGTCTAATACACATTCTTTCTTCTTTAGGATTTTGTGATCCCTCCCTACCCCTTGAAGGCATTTGCGTTTGGGATTGTTGACTCTTCCTACTGCCACTTCAGCTCAAATATTGGCTGGAGTGACTGTGGGAGGATCACAGGACTGGAGACAAGGTGGGTTGGGGGTTGATCAAAGGATGCCGGGATGTTTATCCTCCGGCACAAAGGAAGCCAAGCTGGTAGTACAGAGCAGTAGTCTCCAAACCGTGACTGTGCAACCCATCAGTGAAATAATGTTTGTGCATGTACTCCCCAAAGTAGGAATTGTTACTTTAAAATTATAGCTGCATACTGCTATTTCCAGATGCAATACACTATCAAGGTCATCATTAATGACTATGTCCATATTCCAAATAATCTTCATTATGATTTTGAATTTCTGGACCAACTTTTGTTGGCAGATGTCGATTCTTAATGCTGTCTTTAGTATTTCTTGGCATCATTTAAGCCTCTTGTACATTTTGTGAGGGTTAGTTTGGTTGAAACAAGATAATGTGTTCCATAAATTCTGTGACATACTCATATCAGCATATTGCAGTAAGCTGAAGGGAATGAACAAGTGAGTCTATTGCTGTCTACCCCTCTGAGTTACAGAATTTTATTTCCACCCTTTCCTCAGGGTTCCTTTCACACAACCTGAGGGGAGGTCATCTGACAAATGGACCAAGTGAGGACACCTGTCTTTGTTGAGATTTTAAATTTTTAGATAAAATTAACATATATGAAATTCTAAATCTTCCTTCCTGTGGGTCAGTGGAGTCTCTTATTTGCTTGTCCCCCCTAAAATTAGGCAACACATTTTGGATTCACTAGTGGAGGGGTAGAACCTTGCTACTCTAGAGTGGGCCTCAGACCAGTAGCACTGGCATCACCTGGGAGCTTGTTAGAAATGCTGATGCTCAGACCTCACCCCAGACCTGTGAGTCAGAACCTGCATTTTTAGCAAGAACCCCAGGTGATTGGTGTTAGGGTGTGAGCAAGTGCACTCAGGGTTTGAGAAAGATTTCTCTATGCAAAGAATAGGATAGAAAGAAGATTATATATACTTTTTCCTGGGAGGAAACAGGGCCAAACACAGAAGTGAAGGAGATAGAGAATGTTGCCAGAGAGAATCAGGTATTCAGGCTTTTTATTTAAGGGATGTAAAGGTTTATGACTGTAGCCAAATTAACAGGGCACTGCAAACTACCACATTCTTATCTTTTCTCTTCTTAGCAGCAGGTTGATAACAGAAGTGGCAGCAGGATGTCAGTCTAAGAGCTGGCTTCCCTGCCTTTCTTGAAGACAGGCTTTATCACTGGCAATGTGACTCTGCCCACTGAGAGATATGGTGGAGGCCTGAAGCTTGCTCCCTGCTGTTCACTCAGGAACTCTTTAGACTGTAAAAAAGGAGATTCTCAAAGGCAATTTTGGAAGAGAAAGATTTATATCTCTTTTCTACTTGCCCAGCTCTTTTCAGAAGTTGTGCAAAACAGAACTCCCATGGGGTACCTGTTAGCGAGAGAACTCATAGGCTTTATCTTTAACTGTTAATGGGGAAATTGTGGGATTAGATATTTTCCTGTTATTTTTCACAAGACTGCCCTTAAAGTTGGTATGCACAGAAACACTACTTCAGGGTTGATCAAGGATTTGCAGGGGACAGTGAGTTGGAGTGGAGGAGGCCTGAAGAGGAGATAATGGGAATCTCATCATAACCTTGTAGACCCCAGACACAGTAGTTAGGCTGTTCGGCATCTCTCACACCCACACTCAGAAGTAGATCAAACAGAACTAATTTGAAAAGATTAAAAAAAAAAATCCCAACCTCTCAATTGACGAGAAGATAAAACAAAAGCAATGAAAATCCCAAACAAAAGTTTACTGGAATATCATGAGCTTACAAAACAGTCATTTTTCTTGGAATCTGTAGTCAGATTCCCTGAATTGAGTTTTATGTTGCTAGAGCTTTTCTACATTTCCCAGCTGCCTGCTATTTATCTGCCGGTCTTAGCTGAAGCTCTAATGACCTAGGGTATAAATTTAATGCTTTCTTGTCTTCCTTGATTATATTCTTTGTTTTCCCACCCCTCCCTCCCAGCTCAGTCTTTAATGCCTTGCCTGCATTTCCTGAGCAGATTTGCAAAACAAAGGCTATGTTGTGTCTTCATTTGTTTTGGGGGGTTAGAGATGGGGTGAAGTTCTTGTGCATATCCCAAGACTCCTGTGCTTTGCACCAGTGAATGCTGCTGGGAAGTCTCTGAGCACCCTTTTATATGCAATTTGATCAGAAATTTCAGATGCTTGCACTGCAGTTATCAGAGGGGATACCGATTTAACATGGCTGGGTAGAGGTATGAAAACCCAGCCCTGCCAGTCAGAGAGTGAGGTTTTCATCAATACAACCAATGGTTTTTGGGTATCTCCTGGAGGCTGCCTGGTACCCTGAGAATACAAAGATAAGCAAGACCAGGCCCCTGACTTTAGGGAGCCCAGTGTCTTGTGGCAAATACGGATATATAGACAGATATAAGGCAACCACAGATACATTGTGCAACAACTGAAATATGTAGTAGGTGTCAAGTGATAAGGGTGGTGTAAATGATTAGATCTCGTGGCAGTGGGGATGAGGAAGCAAACAGTGTTTTGTCTGGTGCGCTGGAAAGAAGAAAAAGAAATCCAGACAGATATGACAGCTTATGCAAAATAGATGTGCAGATCGGCATTGAGGGATGGCAAGCTGCAAGTTCAAGGTAAGGGACAAGACCTCAGGAGAGGCAGGTGGACAGTGGTTACAGAGATTGGACTTTATCCTGATGGGTGGTGTCTCTCAACCCAGGTGTACATGCCTGAGGTGGAACATTGTAGGGGAGAGGTAAAGGTTGCTAAACTTGCTGAAGACACTGATGCAGGTGGGAGGTTAGTAGCTTAGAAACTGACCAAAGTTGAGGGAAAGCACAGCATTGAAGGCTCACAGAAATTGTAAACTGTAATTGAGTCTATCCGCACAAATCTAAAGTATTCCGCACTTTCATTGGGGCTTTCTTATGTCAAGTAGGATCAATCTAGGATTAGGAGCTTTGGTGTCTTGAGTGGATAAACACCAGGAGGTAAAAGTAAAGTGTTGCTGAAAGGGCATTAAACTGAAAGAACAAGCAACCAAGGCCATGTAGAAAAAAAGATGAAGCCAGGGAGGAAAATAATTTGAGGAATAACGGGGGCTTCAAGGACCCAAAGTGTTTATGAGCTTCAGGGAGCCGGGTTGATCTGAAGTTGTGGTCAGAGAGTAAGATGTTACAGTTTAAGATTTCAAAAGTGGAAAGTTCCAGGTGATGTCAAGGTCTGAGTTTCCAGATCTCTCATGCACATTTTCCTTTGTGAATTAAACTTGGCCTGTCTTCCCTGTATTTATTTAAGGTGGCAGAGGAGAGCCAACAACAGATGAAGTTGGGTGATTGAAGATTATAACAAGGGTGCACAGGAATGTGGGAAGCCAGGCTATTTCTCCTGGGTGCTCAGGTACCACAAACCCTAAAGATTGTGTGACTGTGCCACACTGCGGGAACAAGAGCTCCCTGTCCCTTGAGATTCAACTTCAGTGACCAGCCTTGGTTATCAAGCATTTATTTCCAAAAGAGAGGATCTGATTGGGTTCATTTTGTCAATACCCAGACAAAAGTCTTTTGTACCAAATTTTCTTTAAAAATGGGCCTCCCTTATGTCCTGCCAGTATGTAGTTGTCTGGAACCAGGATCTGAATCCAGGGCAATTACTTGTGGCAGAAAACACTTCATAGCACTTCAGATGTGTCAGATACATTAATTCATGTTGTTTTCACAACAACTACATGATGTGGGTACTGTCATTATCTTCATTTTACATATGTGGTAACTGAGGCACAGAGAGGTTAAATAACTTGCCCCTGTGGATATAGCTAGGAAATTGGCAGTGAGGGGAAGTCTGACTATGGAGTCTACGCTCTTAGCCTCTCTGGTAGGCTGCCTCTGAAAATAACTGATTCCAAACATGTTTTTAAAAGGTGGCAGAAAGCTTCATGGTTCATCTCAGCCTATCACATAACTAAGGTTTCACATGGTCCCTTTAAACATAGGTCCTTTCCTTCTCCCCCACCCCTGCTATAAACACACCCTACACAAAGTTTACGAGAACTTCCGGTAGGTCTAGTTATCCTCAGGGTGACCATATAATTTATCATTCAAGCTGGGATAGTCTGAGTAAAAGTGAGCACTATTAAGAGCTATGCTCACACAACAGGCACAAACTGGGACTCTCCCAGGCAAACCAGGACATATGGTCACCCTAGTTATATGTTATATATTAAATGAGAATGGAAGGAAGCCACAAATTGACCCGTATTTTCAGCCTGCCTAAAATTGCCAGAGGAAGGCAAAGATTCCAAAAGGCCTGGTTCATAATAGGTGCTTAATAGATTTTGAATGAATAAATGACTGGATAGAAGTGTGTCCCCCAGAGGAATGTGGTGAAGGATAGAAATGAATCACCTAGCAAGGGAATTGGGAGCTCAGCTGGAAACTACAAAAAGGCAACTCTGAGCAATAATTTCTGTCCAAGCACTTCACAATTGAACAAATTAGTACTTGCCATTGACTTAAGGAAATGAGTCAGCAGACCCAAAGGGGACATAAAATCCAGCCCGTTTTTGCATTTCTTGGTGAAATTGTCATTGAAATGTCTGTATCTGGGGGGAACTTGGGGTCTAGTGTGTATTTCCTGCTGTGGAAAGCAACCTAAATGCTGAAGGAGGAACAATAGGTCTTTGAAAAGCCCAAGAGTAGGGACTGGCAGACATCAAGATTTCCTTTGAATTTGCAAAGCTAACATCACTTTGCAAAACTGGAGAAACTAGATTCTTGGGAAATTGAAAGAATGTGCCCCCAAGGTCACCACTGAGTGATCATGAAACCAGAACCAATATGAGCTTGGATAAGCAGCTGGTCTCTGGTTCCAAATCTTTGTCCTTGTCTGTAGTTGGAGGAGGGCAGGACTTGAGTCAATCCTCACCCCGCCGCCCCCACAAGAGCTTCTAGTCCCATTAATATTTGGGTCTGGGAGGAGAGTTGAGTTACATGAGAGCAAGGGAGTAGTTCGTGTTGGCAATGTGTTCTCATCTGAAGATAGTTGTCATCTCCACTGCTCCTTTGCATTCAGAAATGAACCAGCCTTAGAGTGAATACCCCTAATTTGTTCACAGTGCCTGAAGGCCAGCCACATGGTCTGGTATTCCAGCTTTATAGGAATGGCATAGGGTGGGACTGGCGATGCCCTAGATCTCAGAGATCCTGGGTAAGACATCCTCATCCCACCTCTTGCATCTCACTCCCAGCCTTCCAGGGCTGGATGGCTCAGAGGCAGTGGCCCAGTAGTTGCCCCAGACATCATAGCCCAGCATCACTCTATAGTCTGAGATAAGGGCCACAGCATTCTCTAGGCCCACAAGTCTGTATTTTGGATACAAGTCAGTCCAAAGGATTTATCATTAGTGAAGACTATGGATCTTGAGTTTTACTGGAGTATTTTAGGTGGATTTAAAGTCTCTGCTCCTCTCATCCAACTGGGCCATTCCCTTTTCTAGTAATGAATCCTTTTCGTGTTTAAAGCTTATTTCTTCATAAAGACAAAATGTGTGCAGAAATGAGGTGTTTGAGAGTTTCAACTAAACTACAATATGCGAAATATCGTATGAGGGTAAGGTTTTAAGTGAGATAAGTGTTGGAAGGGTAGTCATCACTCTTTAAACAGAGGCTTTGGTTAGATTTGCATGAAAATATTTTCTTCATTCATTCATTTTTAAAAATTTTATGAGTTTTAAGGTAGCCCATGCTTATCTGTGCCTCAAGATTATAGCAATGTGTGGCTAAACATGTTCAAGTTGTAGACTGTTATTTTTCACCATTGTACCTATTCCAACAGTTGAGTCATATTTGAAGCACAATATAGAACAAGTTCTAAATAAATTTTTCAAGCAATAAAAAACTGTCATTGGCCCTAGACATAAAAGAGTTTTCTAGAGTTATATGAGAGACTGAAACCACAGAGCCTCTGAGGCAGAGCAGGCCCAATGATCCTCAGATAAAAGCCAAGCAAGACATCATCTTATTGCTGTGACCATTCATCGTTTCCCTCCACAACCCTTGGCCTATTGACTACAGGCTCTGATGATGAGTGCCTTTACACTACAGTAATATAGCCTCTTATATGGGGAGAGGCGAATATTTATGATTTCTTTGTTTACTTCCATAAAAAACATGACTCCTTGGAGAATAAGTTTTGAGACCATTTTATGGGCAAACAAGTTTACTGCAGAGCTGTATAAGTTGCAGAGCCAACCATCTGGGGTGCTGGGATCTACCAGAGCCTGAGGAAGTTATGAGTTTACCATCAAAACAGCCCCCCGGAGCTCTGATAGTAAGAAGAGCAGTTCCAAAGTACCCCCTTCAAATCTTTCTATCTTCCCCATTCTAGATTCTACAGAGCCCTCTTTGAAAGCTGTCAGTAATAGGAAGGTTCTCAGAGTGTGTAATCTGTAGATAGGGAATATCAGATGTTTTAATATATTAAAGAGATTCTAATTGTTTTGATTGTAAACTAGCTCCTGAAAGCAAGCCCCTTTGGCAAATAGAAGTCTTGCCTTGCTGATGACAGTTCTAGAGGGAGGGGTGCACCATGATTGTAGCATGGTTGGATTTGTTTGGTTTTGAAAGCCCCTCAACCTGAATCCATTAAAGGCTTGAGTCTATGAGATTCACTCAGTAAATGTCTGTGCAGGTGAAGGATAAACCAAGATCTGAGGGTGGAACTCTACTTTATTGTTATGCTAACCAAATTGGCAAAACTATGTTAATCATTTTTTATAAAGCTACACAAACACATCAGCTAGAAATCATCAGTGGTGGTATTGCAAAACAGTATGAGTTGAAGATGTTATTCTGTGAAAATAGGCTCTTCATCAAACAATGTCATGTCTATCTTCTTAAGAAGAAAAATAAAACTATAAACATTTGTGCTTTTAAGTTTTAGATAGGATGCAAAGTAGCTGATATTTTTAAAAATTCTGATAATTTAAATTTCAAAAGAAATATCCAATACACAATCGTCAGCTAAAAATTTAAAAAGTGTGGATTTTCCAAGAGCATCAGTCACAACTATGGTCTTTGCCCTATATTATTTTTGGATAAACAGCAAAGCATCCTCTCTTTCAACATCTTTCTCTTATCCCCATCCACCCCTCACCATAACCCTCAATCTCTATTCCTTAACAAGCCATGTTGAACTGAAAATCCACAGGAAAGTAGTTCTGTGCTTAGCAGTAGATTTATACCTCTCAAAAAATTTAAAATATGCCATAGTAGAAGATTTTGTATTTTATCATTTTAAATAATAACGAATGCTCACCATGGTTACTAATACAAAATTTATTGCAACAATATTTCAGCACCACGGACAGTGCCTTCAGAGCTACTCTTCCCCTCCCGAATTTTGGTCATGCCACCTCTGGCTTGTCAAGGGGGCTTAGGAAGGGCTGTGTTGACATAAAATGACAGTTCTTATACTTGGCATCACATTAAAATCACATGAAGAACTTTAAATATACCAATATCCAGCCCCAACCACCCAATCAATCAAATCAGAATATCTGGGATGGGTCCCTGGCACTAATACTTTTTAAAGCTTCTCAGACTTAAAACCAACAAAAAGTTATAATCTCTAGGCGATGAGATGGATTTACTTCTAAAATAGAGCTTCTCAACCTTAACTGCCTCTGAGAATTACTGTGGTCATTTAAAAAGCAAATCTTTTAGCCTGACCCTAGACATTGTAACTCCATTGACCTGAAATGGGGCACAGACATCAATAGTTTCCAAATAACTCCAGGAGATTTTAATTTACAAGGGTTAATAAACACTACTCTGCAGTGAGACCCGGAAGTAAATGTGGAAAGTTTAGGCGACTTTGATATCTCAGTAGGAGTCCCACATTCTAGAAGGAAGCAATATCCAGGTTTCATGACATTGGACTTGAAATTGAGAAACTTGGCTTCTAGCCAGATTTGAAATCAAACAGGACCTTAGCAGCTACCTTCTGCTCTGTATCTGGGCCAAAGCCCTAACCCTGAACATTGAGTAAGAACGTGAAGAATGAAATCATTGTCTTATGTTTCCAGCTAGCTTAGAAATTTTGAACCACCCTCTAGAAAAGTTCCCTTAGCAACTTCATTTGCTTTGCCCCAATGGGGTGTATATCTGTCTGACCTACTCATCTTTATAAAGTTGGGAGTGTGTGGTAGACAGCAGTTAGTGCTCACCAAATAGCCTGTGAGCCTCTATGTTTTCCCACCTCCCCTGCGATTATTTTAGAGCCATCTGACTCTGAAGACAGAGTCCCTTCTGGGACAAGGCAAGTAAGAGCTCACCTACCTCTCCTTTGTTGTACCAGTGTTGGAAGCCACATGTCATAGGTAGCATAGCTTCAACATGGAGGAGGGTTACCTGCCTGCGTGAGACTGAGTGTAAATGAAGAAGAAACCTTTATTGTATTAAGCTACTGAGATTTCAGAGCTTGTCTGATGTGATGGTTACTGTTAATTATGCATAAGGAGACACTCAAAGATTAATGAATATTCCTAACAGTACTAATTTATAAGAATCCTTATGTTTTTACCCATTTTAAAGTGTGAGAAGAAAATGTATGTACATTAATCCTTATATTCCTGTACATTTAAGGCATGAGGAGAAACAGTATATACTATATGTGAATTCCAAGTTGTAGAAATATTTTTTCTTCCATTAATTATTATTAGGTGCACTGCATCTAATTAACCACCTCTCTAGACCCATGACAACCTGGGGGGGAAAGCCCTTCATTTCACTTGAAATTACCATACAAACAACTTCTTAAATTCAGAAATGAACTACCAAAAGTAATGATTTCTCTAGACTTGACTTTGCCTTTTTCTTCACACCTTAAATATCCTTAAGGTCCACTTTGATGGTCCTATTGCTGAGACTAGCTTTAATGCCATGTCCTTGTTTATATTTGGTGGCAACTTGCACCACTGTATTTCCTGCAGGTCCTTTCTTTTTTTAAAAAATAAATATTATTATGCATAATTGAGGTTTACAATGTGATATTATGGGATATGTAAAAATACATAGATACAAATAGATACATGTAGATAGTTCAGCGGTTACTCTTTTGCTGAGCTCCTGTGTACTCCCTTCCCTCTTGACTCCCTCTCTAAAGTGGAATTAGTTACATGCCAACCCCAATGTTTCCCCCAATCTCTGATCTAATAACCACAGAGAAGCAGACAGAGGTTAAAGAAACAAATGATAGTGCTTAGGCAGTACAAAAGTCTAATTGTTTTTGACCACTGACTGTCTTTGAACTTTGTGATGGTTCTTGACCTGATACTTAGCACCCTAGACCTGCTTTAGAGGTTCTGATGCAAGATCTTTGTCTTTCTATTGTTCATTTCTTGCCTTCCCCCCTTCCTCTTATCACTCCATCGTGGATCCTGCAGATGTCCTGGAGAAATAGAACCATCTTATTTCTATTAAATCCTGTGACCACGGATCAATTGTATCCCAGTGGAAGCTGAAACCTACATCTTCACTCTCAATGCTCACCTCTTCTGCAACCCAATATCCTTTATACAGAAAAATCAACAGATTATTCCCTGGAAGCATTCAAGGATTAATAAAGTATTTAATTTTCAAGCAAAGTATTAAAGGGACCTGTAATCCTATTTTAGCTGAGATAATATCACTGAGTATTTATTTAGTACCAACAGTGTGTTGTTGATTTATTATTCATGGCTTATTTCTGCAATTCCTGATCACCTAGTTCTACAGAACTGTGCTTGTCTACCTGCAATATTATCTCCATGAGGCCACAATGGAACATTTAGTAAATTATTGCTACAACTCATTAAATTTTGACCCCAGGAGCACACTACTGGATCTGGCCTGACCTCATTTTAAAATGTGCTGAGTCCCCAAGAGACACACAGACAGCAAGGTTTTGTAAGATTTTCAAGGCATGGGATAACTTTAGGCTAATTATTGCTTTAAGATATTTAATGTCTTTGATAGGCTTGATTACCTTGGCTAATTCAAACTAATTTTATTTTTTGTTTTTTGCTACTTAATGTCAGTTTCTAATTATAGATTGTGATTTGGATATAAATATTTTTTAAAAACTGGATCACAGGTCACAGATCAGTTTATTACATTTTGAAACAAAGCTGTCTCTTGTAAGATACCTTTTGGGGCCAAATTGGAATTAGTGTCTCATTATTTATTCTGTAAAACTACAATGTATATATTTTCTTTCATTTTATGAAAGAAAGAGAGAAGGAAGGAGAAATGTCAAAAGGTAAGACTGACCCAAAAAATGGGAAAAATGCAAGATTTGTCTGGATATTTTTTCGGATATTATTTCCCAGTCTACATACTTTCATTGATGCATTTTGCCATTCTTCCTCTCTACAAGTTAGATCTCTGTTTCCTTTTCTTGATCTTTTTTTCCTTGGGGAACCGTGATTGTCCTTTCTTCTGTTCCTTATAACTCAATGACCAAAAAAAATCACTCACTGCCAAAGGAGACCAACTTGCAGTTTTCAAGATGACTCGACTTTTCTGCTTAACCCAAAAAGTTTTCATGAACCTTGCTATTCACTGTGTTCAGGGTTTCCCTCCCTAAGCCCTTTGGTCCCAGCCACCCTGTCTTTCAGTTTCTCCTCAATGTTGCTAGAATGCCAACATTTACACAACGTAAACATGCTCGAGTGAAAACACAGATTCTCCTATAATGAACACCCTCGCGTCAGAGTCAAGGAGTCCTAGCTTTCTTCATTCCAGCTGTGACCTTCCTCCAGTCCCTGAAGCAAAGGACCAGTGACTATTTTCTTGGTGTGTCTATAAACAGAGGACTCAAGTTCATTGAATTTGAATTCTTCAAGTATGGGTTTAGGTCTCAGGTTAAATAAAATGTGCATTCTACATTATCTTTTTATAGTTCATATTTTCTATACTTGTCTATATTCCCATCCCCCAGGACCTGGGACATCGAAGGAATACCAGGAAGGTTAAGTGAATGAATGAAGAGAATTGAAAAGAAAAAGGGTAGAAGGAAACCATCTGGCTACATCACTTTTAAAATTTCCATGTCTGTCCTCACTTATAAATTAACATAATGCTTCTCATCTACTTAAATGACTAAGCTGTTGGGCATAAATAAAAATAGCAAAATTAGTATTTATTATTTGGCCATTAACTGCCTGTAAAATGAAGCTGGGAGGATTGTATTTTTCTGGGCCTAGTGTCTTCCTCGGCTCCCTTCTAGTCTCTCAGTCTGTCCCTCTAGTGTTGGTTTCACTTTTCCCTCTAGTCATTCTGGATTCTTAGTCAGGGCTTCCCTTCTTCAACCTCCTGGGGTACTTTTCACTCAGTCCTGGGGAACTTCTGATCTCAGGCTGCTGCCAGGGAAAGTGACAAGGTGTTCATGGGAGTCTGATGGCAGCCGGCCCTCCCAGCCACTCAGCCACATTCTTGGGGACTTCTTCCTCTCAATCCCAACAGCAGCAGCATCAAACCTTCCCATGTGCTTTCAACCACTGGTGTTCCCTTTCCACGATAGCTCTGTAGCTTACAGGCATGGCCTTCTGAACCTCTCGTGGAGGCCAGCTCCCATACCTTTCCTGACTCCACCTGCGATCGTCACCCTTACACCTTGCTCCTTTATCAGTCCTGATTCCTGCCTTGATCTTCAGAATCACTCATCTCTCTCCCTGCTACAGCTTTCAGAGAAATCTGTGAATACTGCCTCGTGCTTTCCTCCCTTCCCGCCACTGTACAGATACCACTCTCTTGGAGGCCTTGGGAAACCTCCTAATCAGCAAATCAGAAGCATTGTCTCATTCTTGTCTGTTTGCACTTCTGCTCAGCATCTGGCACCACTGGTCCTCCCTCCTTTTTCTTTTCTTTTATATTGAAAAATAATAATGGTCCATATTCATGTGTACATGGTGATGTTTCTATACACATAAAGTATGGTGATCTGATCAGGGTAGTTACCAAGTAGCACCATCTCCCAATTTTCCTGTGTTCTTCCTTTAGAAGCTCCTGCATTTCTGCCTTGTCTTTCTCCTAACTTCTCTTTGCCAAGCATCACATCCTTGTCTCCACTGGTAGGAGTTTCTCTAATGCCAGAGTTACTCATGTGATTTGATTTCTTGTCTTTTTATATGCAAGGCATTGACCTGAGCTCCCCTTCTCACACGGACGTAAAAGCCTCTGCCCCCAGCCCTAATGGCCTATTTCCTGTTCCGACCCCCTGAGCTTCTTGACTCATTGCTCTGACAACTAATTTCTTCTGTTTATGGCAGCGGGGAGTTCTCTTTCCTGCTTCCACTTTTGACTATGTGTGTTTCTGGTGTTACATTGGATCCAGCATTTTTATGAGTTTGGAGGGATTTCTTTTTTGGGGGCAAGAGGTTGTTCTTAATCTTGCCTTGTCATCTCAGTCATCTTAATTGACTAGGGGTTGCCAGCATACACTTTCTCAGACATGGACCTGATTTTTTCACTCCACTTCTCAAAGCCTTTGACTCCTTATTACATGGAGATCAAAGTTTAAACTACTCGGCATTGCCGGACATCTGCATCCACAGCAATCTGACCTTACATTCTTTCCCAAGAGTGTTTCTGCTTTACCTCTTGGCTTTTTCAATATAGCTGTCAGTTATCTCAAAATATTCTCTGCCATTTTTATCTCTTAGAGCTGTGCTGTCCAATAGAAATCTAAAGCCAACCACGTAGATCATTTTAATGTTCTATTAACCATATTGTCGAAAGTAAAAAGAAAAATAGTTGACATTATTTTAGTAATAGATTTATTTAACCCAAAATATCCAAATATTGTCATTTCGACATGTAATCAATACAAAAATTATTAATTAGATATTTTACCTTCATTTTTTAGTAGTAAGTCTTTGAAATCCTGTATGTATTTGCAGCACTTCCCAAATGGAACTAGCCACATTTCTAGTGCTCCGTAGCCACTTGTGGCTAGTGGCCTCCATATTGGATGGCACAGTCCTAGAGCATTGGTTTGGGAAATTCTCCCCCATATCTGCCCAATAAGACCTACCTTAAATTCCACTAATCCCAAGATACGTTTCAAGATTCCCTGTGTCAAAATTAATCTCTGCCCCCTCCAAAGTATTTCTAAAATTCCTTTTATTACTTATCACAGCCTGTCTCATATTCAAATATTTTTATATTTATCTGTCTCATAGATACATATTATCCTTTGCTCATCTTTGAACAGTAGCATGAGAATATAGAAAAAAATTGACTTTTATTAGAAAACTGACCCGAGTTCAAATGCTAGTACTACTACCATGCAGCAGTGGTAGCTATACAACTATAACTTGATTTTTGAACCTCAGTTTCTTCATCTATAAAATAAGGTAATACCTCTATCGCAGAGTAGATGAGCATTAGATAAGGTATATCTGGGACTTAGTCTCAATAAATAACTTATTATTATACTGAATGTAACAGGGTGATCCACTATATTAAATGTGCACATAAATTATAAGTTGTACGCTTATTTTGGAAACATTAAAATTTGGGGGCTTGGACATTCCTAGCAGAAATGTAAAATGATGCAGCAACTTTAGAAAACACTGTGGCAGCTCAACAAAAGGTTTAACTAGAGCTACCACATGACCCAACAAGTCCACTCCTAGGTATATGCCCCAAAGAATTGATACGTATATCCACACAAAAGTTGCATGTGAATATTCACAGCAGTCTTATTAATAATAGCAAAAAAGTAGAAACAACCCAAATGTCTATCAACTGATGAATGAATAAAAAAATATGGAATATCCATTCAATACAGTATTATTTGGCAATGAAAAGAAACAAAGTACTGATACATGCTACAACATACATGAACCTCAAAAACATCATGTGAAATAAAAAAAGTCAGTCATAAAAGACCACATATTTACATGATCCCACGTGTGAAGCGTCCAGAATAGGCAAGTTTATAGAGACAGAAAGTAAACTATTGGTTGGTGGGGATGGAGAGTCACTGCTAATGAGTACAAGCTTTCTTTTTGGGTTTCATTCTTTAGAACATGATAAGATGTTCTCAAATGAGATTATGGTGGTGATTGCACAACTCAATAAATATACTAAAAACCATTAAATTGTACACATTAAATGAACAAACTTTATGGTATGTAGATTATATAATATCTCAATAAAGCTGTTAAAAATGTGGGGGGAAATGGTTTTAGAATTAAGGAAATATATATTTATTTGTCTACCTTAAAGAGAAACAACTTCCCTGAAACAAACAAACAATAACAACAAAAATAATCAAAATAAAATTCTTGGTGCCAAAGTTTATGGACTTTTTCCCTTGTACGATTTATGTAAAGAAAAACATATATTCCCCCAAGAAAAGTTAGCCCTTCTTTTTTGGTTTTCGGGAGCCAGACACAGACCTTTAAATCCATTGAATCCAGGGGAGAAACCAAAGCCCAAAGGTAGCCTTTGGCCCTTTATTCCTTCCACTTTAATTCTTCCCTGGAGTAACCCCTGTCTGGGACACTGACTACACCCTGAGTGGTCTCATGTAGGGTTGTCTCTTCCTCACCATTCTGTAAGCTCGTGGGAAGCAGTGGCGGTGTCCGTCTTGTTCCCAGCCATTTCACAGTACCTGACACATAGTAGGTGCTCAAGAAACCTGTTGGGCAGTACAATGCTGAGCCCTCCAGCCCTGGAGAGGAGCAGCTGCAGCGCATCTGGCAATGTGTATTTTCCTTCCCAAGTTCCCAAGTTGTACCTTCTTGAAAGCCCAAGTGCCAGTGATCTCCACACCTTTGCTGCTGTGCTAACAGGACGGCATTCGCCTATTAGTTACCACCTCACTGCCTGGAGCAAGGAAAGATATGCTCGAAACATATTAACAGCGCGAGTACTTGAAACATCTGTTAACATGCTTGAAACATGTATTAACAGCAAGAGTAAGTTCAAGCCACCTTCTGCGGGGAAGAAACATTTTTTTCCCAATCCCATAAAAAGAAAAAAAGGGGGCAAAAGAGAAATTCATGTGGCTGGATATTCAACTTAAAATGCATCTGGGGTAGCAGAGACTTCTAACAGAACAAGAGAAGGTGCATTTGGGACTTGGGTTTCTTATCAAAACTGGGCTAAATAGAAAGCTCTTTCTGCCTGGATTTTGGCAAACTCATCTGACTTGGAGTCCCACCTGAAAATATCAAGTACCAGAGACCTTGTTGATCTCAGAAATGGTATGACATTCTCTTTCCAAATTAATCCCCTTAGGGGTTCCTGAAGTGTAACTTTGGTGTCTACATTGTATCTTAGCTGCCTTTCAGGAGGCTCAGTCAGCGTTTGCTCCTCAGGGTGACGGTTGAGAGGGGCTCTGCCCACCCCCACCAGCCGATCCAATGACACCGATTGGCTAGGTCCTCATTTGCGCTTCTAAATCAAAATTTGGGTCTAACCTGAAAGCTTTTTTATTTTAATTTTTTTAAACCTGGGTAACTATTTTTCTTCATCCTCCATTCTTTGAGCAGGATTTGAAGTATGCTAGATGTGCCAGGACCTGTTCTGGGAGCTGCAGACAACTCTCTGTCCTTAGGGAACTTACCCTTCAGCCTCTCCTCTTTCTTCTTTCTCTTGGTCTTTCTCCTCTTCCTCCTTCCTGTCCCCTTCTTTTTGTTATTCAGAATCTTTTACGCCCAAAATAGGAAACTCAATAAATATCAGTTTAGACCAAGACATGGTGAAGGTTATCACGAGCTTTTGCTGGCCATAATGGAATAATACTTTTACTTTGGAAACTGGCCCATAAAACATATTTTTTAAAACTTGTAGGGGAAAATGCTGACTAGTTAGAACTAATTGTAATTGTTTCTAGCACTTGCCTCATTTCGCGTTCTCTCATTCATACTGAGAATGAGTTCAGGATTCAAATTCACTCCAGAATGAAAGTTAAAATGAGTTCTTTATTGGGAATTCACAGTAGAGGAGGCCGATAGGGGCTGGAATTTACCTAACGAGTTTTATGGCTGTAGAGTACCTTGATATATCATGCAAAAAAATTGGAACATGAATCATGTTAGCTAAAATTTCCTTTTTTTAAATATGGAAATTGAAAATTAGAGAAGGTCAATAATCTTGCTTCCTACAAAAGATTGGGTAAAATGTAAATATATGGGAGCAATGCATTTCATGTAAGTTGTACCTCCAGATTTGCATAACAGATTTAGATCTTTAATGTATTTCTACTTACTGATTTGTTTGGCAGAATCATCTCTAATAAATATAGAGTATATTTGAGAACAGACAACCTGGCCCGGGTACATGACTTGTGTTATCAGTTACTACACATGGAGGTCATTCGAATGGCAGTATTTTCTGGGAAAATAGACAGAGCTTTAGGGCCCTGAGAATGCAAATGCTTTTTAAAAATTAGCACAGTATTTGAAACTATTGAAGCTCATTCTCCCAAGATTCAAATTTTGGCCACTGTTAAAAAGCAGAGAGATATACCAGTTAGTTAGTTAATTATAAATTAACAATGCTAAGACCCAAAGTGAATTATGTTCTGGGATCAACAGAAGGCAATTTTTAAAGGGTGGGGATAGATTAAATCTCCAAATATTACTTAGAACTCCAGGACTTTGAGTTGTATTGTCATTCCTGTTGGTGATAGTAAGAACTTAGAATATTTAGTGGACATTTTGAAACCTTTCAAACTTTTCCAGGCTAGGTTTGTTTATTTGTTCTTTAAATATTAATTTGAATATTCTTATGTCCTGCTGATGAGAGAAGAGATTGACATATCTACTCTGTAGGGCGGTACAGTAGTGTCTATGAACATATCAAAAGCAGAGGCAAGTCCATGACTTAATATCTACCTTTGAGAAGCATTCCCACATGTGGACAAGGATTCATGCTATTGGGAGCAAGGTCCCTGGCCCTCTAAAGGTTTGCTGTAAAATCACTGACATAGGCAGATTGGTGAATAGGAGAAAAGATATACAAATGTATTTAACGTATATATGTATAGGAACCTTCAGAATGAAGACCCAACAATACAGGGGAAACTGTTCATTTTTACACTTAGGTTCAGCAAGGAATGGACAGCCATGTAGAAGTATGACTGACAAAAAGGGCATGATCTAGTGCTAACAGACTGAGTGCAGAAACTCAGCAAGGTCTAGATTCTCCTTGGCCTCTCTGAGCAGCATTCCTTCCTTCTGGGTAGGGTCGGGCCCTCTCTGCAATGGGGGTCTTATGGCTTTATGATCAAACAAAGTCAGATAATTTCTTTATGGCCTTTTTTTTACAATTTTAGGTTTTATGCCTGGCTTTCAGAAAAAGGGATTCTGACGTGTATGATCTGCCTTGGGGAAGAAGGATTCTGGTTTCTATGGCTGGCCTCAGGGGAGAATGGGACTGAGAGGCAGGAGGACAGGAGAAGGTCAGAGAAAAACATTTGCTTCGTTTTGAGGTACTGCTTTCTGAGCCCCGTCAATGCCTAACCCAGCTTCTCAAGCTCAGCACTATTGATATTTGGGGCCAGACAGTTCTGTGTCTTGGGAAGCTGATCTGTGCATTGTAGGATGTTTAGCAGCTTCCCTGGCCTCTACCCACCAGATGCCAGTAACACCCCCATGTTGTGGCAAAAATGTTTCCAAGCTTTGCCAAACATACCCTGGGAAAGGGAAGTAAAAAGTCCCCCTGATGAGAACCATTGATATATAATAATGTCCACTGTGGCACTTTTTTGTAATTTCAGATGAACCATAAATAACCTAAGTGCCCGTCACTTAGAGCAGAGCCATTCAATAGGAATATAACGTGAGCCACATAAGTAATTTTATGTTTTCTAATCATTGCATTAAAAAAATAGAAAGAAACACATGAAACTGATTTTAATATTATATTTTATTTGATCTAACATATCCAACATATTGTTGCTTCCACACGTAATCAATATAAAATCATCAATGAGATGTTTTACATTCTTTCCTTCCTAGTATGAAATATTCAAAAGCTGGTGTGTGTTTTGAATCCCCCCTCAGACCAGTCCCATTCAAGGACTCAATAGCCACATTTAGCTAGTGGCTACCATATTGGGCGACAGAGATTTACAGCAATGGCTTTTAAAAATAACTGTGGCATACTGATTGTGTAGCAGCCAAAAATAATGAGGCAGAGAAATTCTGCATGGAAAGAGCTCAAAGCCATATTGTTAAGTGAAAACAGAGCAACAGAACAATATGCGTGGCATGACACATGCTAAAATTATTTTGAAAAATGAAATGCACTCCGATTTTCATATACGTGTATATTCACGAGTGTATCTGTGAATACACATGTATGTACATGAACAGAGTGAGTTCTGGAGGAAGGCCACTGGACTGAAAGTGGGGCAGGTGGCCAAAGCAGGATTTAACTTAATGTTTTAACTTTTCAAATAAGGAGAAATGTATTCATGTAGCACTTGTGTGATAAATGCTTTTTAAAAGTGAGCTCCTTAGCTCTAACCACCCTCACAGCCTCTGGGTGCCGTTGGTTATTACCTGAACTGCACATCAGAACTGCCGGGGAAGCTTTTTAAAGGATCCTGCCTGGACCCCACCTACATCAGTTGAATCGGAATCTCTGGGGACTTCTTTCTTAAGCTCTTCAGATGATTCTAAAGTGTGGCCAGGATTGAGAACCACGAAAGTGGACTGCATGTCCTTCACACAATTATCCTCGGACTCGCAAAAAGAATTTGATAAGGATTTGATGGAAGGTACTTTGAGGCATAGTTCCTGGTGAGGGTTTTCCTTTGTTGAATAAGGACAGATCCCTGTCTTAAAGCTAAAATAGATCAAATGAGCTGAGGGATGGGGTTGACATCTTTTTGTGAAAATGTCAGCGCCTGACAAGACTCTTTCTAATCCTTAGCCATTCAACTGCATGCCAAGTTCAATCAAGAGAGCCTGTAAAAGGGGTGCCGGTCTTTCTAGATAAGCTCTACTGAGTGAACATGTAATGCTGCAGGACCCCAAGGTTGCACTCCATAGAAGTTATCTAATAGGTAGTCCACAAAAGGAAGGATCATGGACTTTTTAAGTTATTCACTTAGATTCATGAGTTCATTGTAACCATTTGAAAACATGAGATTAACCATCCCTGGTACTTAGAAAGCAATACTTCGATTGTACCGACAGGGGAAAAAATCTTGTTAAAAAACCCAGTTTCTCCTATTGCTGTGTACTGCTTGAATGCATGGCCATGATAGTGTTAGTGCCCTCCAGGGTGAAGCCAACGCAATTTCATCTGACGAGATAAGCCCTTTTGAGAATCAGACATATTTTATATTTGAACCAGGGCCAGTAATGGCTTGGATGCAGTTCTCTTACATTTCTCCATCATTGACCTTCTCTACACTTAAAAATGAAACAAATCAGTGTTTGGCAAGATTTACAGCCATTATCTGTCTTTTCCTAAGCTTTGAAAATACCAAGAAATTGCTTGATGTAGTGAATGCTCCATTCATTTGTCCTGGAGTTTAAAGACCCATTCTCTGTTGTCACCATGGAAACGGACTCACATCCTAAGGCAAAGGATTGAGCCTCCCTCCTAATGATAATATATAGTGTGAGCTCTGAAAAGAAAAATGCATCTACATTAGGTTTCATTGTTGAGCCAGTGGTGTTCCCTGGCTGAATGAATCTCCTTCTCATTTGATTTTAGTTCCTGGGTTTACATTTGCTGTGCAGTTGTGCATGGTGAGGGGTCTGACACTCTAATCCCTTGCCCTTCATTACCTCATTTGTGTGAACTACCCAAATGTCAGACTGGTTTCATACAGACTCTACAGTTGCCGGCCATTTGATAACACGTACCCATCTTTGCTCCCACAAGTCAAGAAATCTGATATTGGGATCTTACTCTGACTGGGGTTGGAATAAACTAGTTAAGACCTACAGGAGGCCCCATGATCTGAAGATGATCTATTTGGGGGAAAGGCCCCTTAAAGTGAGTTGGCTTAGAGAGGGACCCAACATTTCATGGTGAATACTGGGGGCTGGGGAGGATGGCTTAATTAGAATTTTATTTTAAAAAATAAAACAAAAATTATCAATATGAAGTGATTTGATCTTACGTTTTCAAAATTTTAGGTTATAATATCAAGAAGGTTTGGAAATATAGATTAAATTAAGTGTGAAATAAGTATTAAAATTTTTTGGTAAGTTTTCCAGCAGAATTTCATAGCTAATAGATGCTGTGCAGCACATGGGACTTTTGCCACATGTGAGGAAACTCTTTTTGGTCCTTGAAACGACTCCTTCTTCACCATCTTCATTAGGCTTCAGCCTCCCTTTTTCATGAGACTTTCTACTTCCTGGGATAAATCCCATACCCCAGCTTGTTGGCTTTCTTCTATGCCCCGGCCCTACTCCCCGTATGTGGTTATCTTTTTGGATTCTGTCTCTCTGTGTTCTTCAAATGCCCTCCTTGCTCTCAGTCCTCACTCCCCATTTACGTTAGCTACTTTATCCTGGTTAAGACTGTGCAGATTCTACTCTTTCTTTCTCCCCAGACTTTACATAGCACTGGTCTGTTCTGCTCACACACTACTTCCTAGCTTTATTTAAATGATGGGTGGTTATATGCCTTGCCTATTTATGTAACGTCCGTGAGAGAAGGGATGGTGCATCTTCAGGCACCTAGCACAAAGCCATTCACGGTACGCATCTCAAGATTCCGTCGCTGAGTTTTCAGAATCCATATAGTTAAACTATGATTTTACTTTTTTACAACTGCTGAAGTTTTCTAATGAAATCCTGTAATCAGTTATTCCAGAACCATCTACAGACTCACAGAATAGTAGAGAGAATCAGTTCTAACTATATATGGCTAATTCATGGGGCTAAAACCTTGACTATGTATTGAAAACCTAGTTTATCAGGTTTTGGAATCCCCTAAGAAAGTCAGTGGTAAGTTGTTTGGGCTTTAGTTCAAACAAGGGAGAAGGTGAAACAATGCAAAAAAAGAGAGATTTCCCAAGAAAAAAATAGCCTCTGTTAAGGCCCCATTTGACTGGTAGAAACCAGGTAGCCAGGAAAATAAGAAATGGTGTTGATGTTTGTTCATGGAACAGTAAGTTAGCCTGCTGAAGGGAAATGCAGTCAATTTCTAGCTTCCTGGGTTTTGCATTAACATAACACAATTTACTGTCTTAACCATTTTTAAGTGTACAATTCAGTGGCATCAAATGTTAATACATTTACAATGTGGTGCAACCATGACTACTACCCATTTCCAGAACTTTTCATCATCCCATAGAGAAACTCAGTAAACCCACTAAATGATAACTCTCCATTCCCCTAACCTTCCATTCCACCCCCGCCACCCCTGCCAGCCCATGGTAACCTTCATTCTACTTTCTGTTACTACGAATTTGCCTATTTTAGCTAGATATCTTGTATAACTGGAATCATATAATATTTGCCCTTTTGCATCTGTCTTATTTCGTTTAGCAAAATGCTTTCAGAGTTCATCCATGTTGTAGCATATATCAGAATTTCCTTTCTTTTTTAAGGAAGGAAATATATATAACACATTTTGCTTATCTATTTATCTGTTGACGGATAAACACAATTTTTAAACTGTGAAATATTGACACCACTTGCATGGCCTTTTATAGCTGTTTTTCTGATTCACTCTCACTCTTCCTCCTCTCTAAAAGATTTCACATCCTTTGCTTGGCCTCTAAAGAGGGATTTGTTCGGCTGGGTACGGTGGCTCACTCCTGTAATCCTAGCACTCTGGGAGGCCGAGGCGGGTGGATTGCTCAAGGTCAGGAGTTCGAGACCAGCCTGAGCAAGAGCGAGATCCCATCTCTACTAAAAATAGAAAGAAATTATCTGGACAACTAAATATATATATATATAGAAAAAAAATTAGCTGGGCATGGTGGCGCATGCCTGTAGTCCCAGCTACTTGGGAGGCTGAGGCAGAAGGATTGCTTGAGCCCAGGAGTTTGAGTTTGTTGTGAACTAGGCTGAAGCCACGGCACTCTAGCCAGGGCAACAGAGTGAGACTCTGTCTCGAAAAAAAAAAAAAAAAAAAGAGGGATTTGTTCATCCCAGGGAATAAATTTGTTTGACTGGCTCAGCAAGGTATTTTGACCCAATAGAGTGGGATGGATGAGACCAGGTGTGATAGATAAACTTAACCACACCCCATTCTCCTTGCCCAGCTCTTCCTTGCAGGGGTCTGTAGAGATCTAGAGCGGACAGTGCCATATATTTTAATAGGTTCCTGGTGACCCTCGTGAAGTCTGTTTCAATCTCTGTATAAAAACCCTTAAAAATTTCTAAGTTAGTGTTTGTAGTGACAGCTCTGGAAGGGAGGAGTGTCTAAACATTTTAGAATTGTGATTATGGCTAAGAGAGCTCTCTGAAGAGGGGGTTATGTGGCTCACATTTTCATTTAGGTAGGTGGCAGCTAGAAAAGTTAGGCTTAGGAGGTTCCGCAGAATGGGTCTACTCTTTTCAAAAGAGTTAAGTAAACTTTAGTTGGATGAAGGCATATAGGACTCCCTGATTTTTGTCACCATCCATAGTTATTACCATAGGACAGTAGTAACTCCTCATTTCAGGCATAAAATGGGGCATTAAGGCACTGCCTTTCTGCAGAGCTTTGAGCTTTGACTACTCAAAGCAGAACAGGACCTAGTTGAATCCACTGTTGGAGTAGCTTTCGGAATCCGGGTAGCGTGATAAAATTGGTGAAAGTAGTTAAAACATCCTCTCTTTGAGATTGGGGAGAAAAAAAGCAATTAAGAACTATTAAGTAACTGATTTATCTAAATATTTTATTTTTGTTTTGACTTATGAGTATTTTTCTTAAGCATGTTGTTACTTATATTCAGATGGTTTTTAAAAAACTAAAGTGTAAAAGGTGTGTAGCTCTAGCCCAGTTTCTCAACCCTGAAAACATAATAAAATCACCATGGAAATTTCTAGGGGCAAGCCCTGACATCATACAATTTTTTAAAGTTCTTTAGATAATTCACATGGGCAGCCAGGAGTGAGGAGTGATGTGATATGTTTTGAAAATCATCTTCTGGGCTAAAAAACCCAATAGTGTATATCATATAATGAAGATATACTTACCACCACCTGGTTGAAACATTTTCTATTTATAGGTTCAATTGAATAGTTTAAAAAGCTAAACCTGAAAACGTAAACCTATTAAGCCATGACTGTACCCTCAAAGAAAGGGGATGGAAGGACCATTCATGTGGCCCGATCCATTAAGTAATTTGGTGGATGAGGGGATGTACATATATAAGGTTGTTTCTTGACTGGCACTTTTTTTATATATAAATCTGACGTAGAGAAATGGCCAAGGAAGTTGTTTCTGTTGGATTAACCACTTCATTCACTTTACCAAGCTCAGAGCTAAAGAGTGTCTTCCCTCAACACGAGCTTGTGCTTATTCCTACACACGCATGCTTGTCCTCGCTCTGTGATGTACGCTTTCTTTCCTACATGCCTCTTTGTAAGCCATGCCCTTCTTTTGGAGCACACGCCTTTTCTATCTCCACCCATCAGAGTGTCAGGACATAGATCACCTGGCCCTTCTCACTTGCCCTCTGGTCCAGAAGGGATGCCAGTCCTTTGTCTCACATTCATGGAAGTCATCGCAGTGAACCTCCTGTTGTATGTCTGGTGACCTATCATCTCTTGTAGACACAGTAAGCTGCTTGAAAACAGAGCCATCACCTACACCCTTTTTGTCTGTGCCTCCCATGATTGGTGGCATAGTTGGCCACTTCCAAGCCAGAGCCCTCCCGGGAGCTGTGCTGGCTGTTGGAGGTGGAGCTCAGGACCAAGCTCTACGGTGACTGCCTCCAAGAAGTTGGACTCCATTCTGAGCAGTTGGGCTTTACACAGTTAACTGATGAGAATCAAGAAGCAAGAGGAATTTCTTATTAGTTATAAGAGCTGAGGCTTGGAGGAATTTGTGGTGTCATAGCTAAGAATCCGGAGAGAAGATAAGTGCTCTGGTTTATGTCAAAGCTGTGAGAGCAACAGGCTTAAGTCAGGCTCAAAGGGAAGAGATGGAACAAAGCCAGTCAACACTGAGGAAGACCTAGATATTCAGCTTCATCCTGCCCAGGTGCTCAGGGGAGATTTTTTTTCTATTTTCACTGTAATGGTACTTCCTAGGGGAGCTACGACATTGGATTAGATGTTTCAAAGTTGCTTCTTTAGAATACAGCGGTAAACAAAGGCAGTGACAGTTTTTCATGGAAAGTCATCCTTGTCTGTAATCTGGGTTTGTTTTCAATTTCCAAATATTAAGGGGGTACAAGTGTTTTTGTTACATGGATGAACTGAATAATGCTGAAGTCAGGACTTTCATTCATAGTGTGCCTGTCACCAGAGTGATGTACGTTGTTCCTGATAGGTACGTTTTTGTCCCCCACCCCTCTCTTCGCCCTCCCTCTTCGTAGTTTCCAATGTCCTTTACAAAACCTTATGACCATGTATACCCATTGTTTAGCTCCCATTTATTAGTGAGAACATGTGGTGTTTGGTTTTCGGTTTCTGGGATACTTCGCTTAGGATAATGTTCCCAGTTCCATGCAATTTGCTGCAAAAGGCATTATTTCAATCCTTTTTATGGCTGAGTAGAGCTCCATGGTTTATCCATACTATATTTTCTTTATCCACTCATCAGTTGGTGGACACTTAGGTTGATTCCGTATCTTTGCATGTAACCTGTTTTTTACAGGCTTCTTCTGTCTTTACACAGAAGACAGGTTTCAGTCTCTTCCCTGACCCTATCCTTTGATGGGAAGAGTCGCAGGCAGTGACACCTGGGCCAAGGTTTCCTTGTACACAACCTATCTGGTTTCTCCAGCACCCTAGACACATTTTCTAGATGTGATTTTGCTGTCATTAGGTTTAGACATGCTATCTAGAAGCCCATAAATCCCCCTCCTCTGGAAGGGCCTCTTAGCTGTGTCACATGGGATGTCTGAGCAGCTGCACACAGATCTAAATCTATTACTTGAAACTTGACATACTTTAGAACAATGATTTTTAAAAATATATCTATATTTTCCTCATTTTTATTATGAAATATTTTAAAAATAAAGATTTGAAGCAATAGTATAATGAACTCTCCTTCTTTGCCAATTCTCCTTCTTTACAATTCAGTAATTGTAAACATTGGGCCATGTTGCTTATCTGTTTATCTATCTATGTAGCTATGTAACTACCTACCTATCTGTCTGTCTTTCTATATTTATCTATCTATCCTGTTTTTCTGAACAATGTGAAAGTTAATTGCAGACTTTATGGTATGGCAACTCCAAATGCTTCTTTGTTAAGAACATTCTTCTATATAAACAAAATCCCATTATCACATCTATGGATATTAATAACATTTACATAATATTATATAATATGCAATCTGTATTTAAATATCCTCAATTGTCTTAAGAATTATTATTAAAAAAAATTAATTTCCTGACAAAAGCCCCAGAAGACTAAGACAAATTTCAGAAGATGGAGAGCTGAGAATGAAAGAATGAAGTGGTTCCACTTGGAAAATATGGGGCTGGAGTAGTTCCTGGGTTGCACTTATGAGGCTTGAGGAAAGTCATTTAGTCCTTCTGAGCTCATTGGCAAAGTGAGGGGGTCGGGTAAGATAATCTGTTCTCTCTTCAAAAATGTGATTATAAATTGCTATGAAAATATTATGCAAACGGTACCCTGTTTTTTTAGAAAGTGTTTTCACCTCTTTGTTCTTGATGAGTGATTGTCTAGTTTAAAAGATGACCTACCCTTCTATGGTCCAATTTTCTCCCATGAAATAATCATCTATAAGAGTAACCACTGTACCCCTTGTTCCACTGGAGGAGGAACAGTTTTACATTGAGTTTACTTCCTTATATCATTTATCCACATTCTCTTGTATTTCTGTCATATTTTTGTTAATTATTAAAAAGACAGTTCAATCCCCTGCCAAAAATATTTGCGAATGTGGGCCATTTGTATTTCCTGCTAACCAATATTTTGTTCTTAAAGAAATATTATTTGAGTAATTATGGAGTGAGAGCGCTCAGCACAATGTCTGTACTTGCCCTAGAACATAAAAACATTGGAAAGAGCAAGGTGGTCTTCTCCCATTTCACTGTGATTTTGTTGATGCCTGCAGTGTTCTGGTTATTTTCCCACTGGATGAGAATTGCTCATGGGGATAATAAATTTGGGAGAGATGCGTCTGGCTCTGCCAACTCACCATAGTCTCATGGAGTTGGTTGCTTCTCTCTCCTAATCTTTCCCTCTCTATTTTTCTCTCTTGTCCTTTTCCCTCTCTCCCTTCTTTCTTTCTTTCTGATTCACTTATTCATTTGTTCATTTGTTCAGCATATGCATGGATTGCGTGCTTCTTGGCATCAGCCCAGGGCAGGGCTACTGTGGAGGGCACCCCTAGACCCCATGGGTTTATTTCTCTATTGGTCATAGCTCACGTCAAAATGAAGGGCTGCAAAAGGGTCACTGCCTGGAAGAGTCAGCTTGATTACTGTGATTTGAAAGAAAAGGGAACTGCGGGGTGTGTCTGAGGGGGCACATTAGTGAATGGTGGAAGGGAATTTCCAAGCTAGCTTCTGGTTTGGGAAATCTGGGGTTGGTTAGGAGACAGAGAGAAGAGGGAGAGCTCAGAGCACACAGCTGTGACTGGCCTGGGCTGTGCAGAAGAGGAAAGCTTGGTCCTAAGGGACTTGTTGGGACACGAATGGAGATGCATTGAGATGCCTTGGTGGTGACCTGGGGTGATTCCCTTTTAGGATGAGTGCATATTTTTATTCCTTTCTAAAACATTTGATCCACTAAGTGGAAAAATAAATAATTCATTAAATAAAACAAAACCCTGCCCAGGTGCGGTGCTGAGGATTGGATTGTTTTCATCAATATCATCCTCAAGCCCTGCCATGGCCCCTCGTTTCCTCCCTGAGCCCCCATCCCCACTCCGTTAGCATCCACCTCATTGGTCTGCCATGATGTCTTTGAATCTGTTCTCCAGGTTTTTTGTAGCTGTGCAACTAAGAAACAACATGTTTTATGTGTGCTTAAAAATGAATGTTTACTGTAATGAATGTTTGTCACTTGGCCACCTGCTTTAATGGATCTATTTTTTCACCCAGCACTGCTTTCTGGTACCCCTGTATGCTGCTGCACCATAGATTCAGCGCACTCCTTTCATTGTTGTGCAGTATTTCCTCCAACAATATACATTTTGTTCAGACTTTTGGGCAATTTCCAGTTCTTCACAAAGGATGGTGCAACGGACAGTGTTGTGCATGTTGCCTTGTGGACATGACGATGGGCCACTTTTTTCTCCAACTCTTTTCTTTTCAAAATGTTCAAACCTACAGGAAAGTTGAAAGAGCATACATTAATCATTTGCTTTCCTTTTACTTAAATTATCCAATTCTTTAATTTTGCGGTGTATGCTTTCTGTCTAGATAGACACACACAGAGACATGTATGCATGTGGTTTATTTTTTACTAAACCGTTTAAAATTTTAGACTTCAGGCCGGACAGGGTGGCTCACGCCTGTGATCCTAGCACTCTGGGAGGCCGAGGCGGGCGGATTGTTTGAGCTCAGGAGTTCAAAACCAGCCTGAGCAAGAGCGAGACCCCGTCTCTACTAAAATTAGAAAGAAATTAATCGGACAACTAAAAATATATAGAAAAAATTAGCCGGGCAT
>CAUYSK010006287.1:0-20171 GCA_963575035.1 Avahi laniger
TCCTGCAGGGGCGCAGGGGGAACAAAGTCACCCAGCTTGAGAACAACTAACTCTTCTAGAGCTATCTCTACAGTGGAATCATTTTGACATAAAGAACCAATTACCTGCCTGCCTCCAGCAGTCGTGCAGTCACGGGTCCACCGTAATCAGAATGGAAAGGTCTCTAGCATTGGAGGGATGCTGGGGCTAGAGCATCTGGTGAGCTGTTCCCTTCCAAACTCCATATTTCAGAAGGTGCCCTCCGAGGCCCTATAGAAAACACAGAAATTCGTACTGTCTGGATAAGTCTTTCTAACCATTGAGGAACGTGCTGCCAGGCTGCAGGAATCCTTGTGGGGCAGAACTGATGGCAGTGTAGTTGGTCTTTTCCTGACTCCCTCCCTCTGCCGCAAAAAGACACTGTGGAGGGTGAGTGCTGAGCACGAGGACGCCTGCTTGGGAAACAGCTTCCCCTGGCCCCCGTGGGCTGCAGGGGCTCTGGCTTCTGCCTGAGCAGGCTGCTTTCTCCCCAGCTGACATTGGGGTCTTGGTCTGGGGCTCTTCTATGGGAAAGCATCCTGGGATCATTTTGTTTTGTCATGGAGACATGGAAGAAGAACAAACAGATAAACCTTTAAAGCAGTCAAGGACACCGGGACATTCTGGACTTCACTTCTCTCTGCCTGCCAAATTCTACTCTTTATTTTTTCCTCTCTGTCCCCCAAATTCTTTGCTGATGAGGTGACCATTTAACTCCTGGGGGGATGATACCGCCATCCATGAGACACTGGAACAGACCACTTCTTGGGCACCACGTCGGAAGGAGCCCCTGGATTGGGGTAGGGCAGGGAGCATGCATGACGTTTGCAGCTGAAATTCTGAAAAGAGTTGTCCACCAAGAGCACAGTTTGTTGAAGCTTCCTATTGACCCAGATACTCTGCTGTCTCCGAAGCTTTATCTTCTAAGACAATGTTGACTGACAGCTTTCCTTGTATTCATGTTTCTCTCTTAAGAGAATAACACATAAGTTTAATTCTTTGCAAAATCTTCAGCAAATGCCTTTTAATCCAACACAATGGTAGTTATTTTAAGAAAGTTGGCAAAGGACTGTGGCGGTTTTCTATTTTTCGGTCTGGGTTTTCTTTTTTTTCCCCTCATACAGAAGCGCTCAATCACATTTAATCTTGGCTTGCACCAAGCCACTTTAACTTTGTTTGCACAGAACTGATACAACTACCTTTAGTTCTTCTTCTGTTTTTTTTCCATCTCCCCAGTGGGCCCTTACAATTTAAATAACACGTTACACACACACACACACACACACACACACACACACACACACACACACACTCTCACTCTAGAGTTCCTAGATACCCTGTATCTTTAACTTCTGGGACTCGATTCCACACCCAACCTGTTTGTTGGAGGAAGAGAGGGACCTATCAAACCACCACGTACGAATGGAGAGAAAGAACTCAAGAAAATAGCTGGAGAATGAAAGAAATAACCCCCAGAGAGGACATGTTGCAGGGCCTGGGAGAACAAGCTACCATCTGCAGAATGATTAAAGTCTTCTTTGACTCCTGGAGGTGTCGGGGAATCTCTGTTCTCTACAGGTAAGAACAATCTAGAGATTTCTTGTCTCTGATACCAAAGAGATGGGTCCTCTGTGGATTTTGGGTGGGGCTTTCTCCGGTTACCGTCTGGCATATACACGACCACAGCTTTGGAACCAGCTCTTCAGTGCTCCTGCAGCCCTGAGTTTATTCCACGCACCCCCTACCCTCACCCCGTATCTTTTACATCAACTTGATATCCTGAAAACATTTTAGATTAAACTTGAAAAGATCGTACGGGGTTCTAGGACACCCTCCACCCAGTTTCCCTAACGTTCACGCCTTACATCGCGCTGGAACTCCCTCCCCATTTTAAGAGCTGGTTTTCCCTGTTTCATTCTGAAGGAAACCTTGGACTTTCCTGCTCATACCAGGAATGCTTAGGACAAAAAAGATGTTTGGTATTTTGTCAATTGTTTAACAATCTCCAACCGGGATTTGCTTCATTCTTCATTTTAATAAGCAAAACACTGTATTCAAACTTACTCCTCAATTGAGATGTAGAAGAGGGAGAGGACTTTCTCCGTGACATGTGTCGGCAGGAATCACACCATCCTTCAGTCCCTCTCTTATTTTAGATGTGGGGCAATATTTAGGGATTAGGCGATGAGCACAATCTGAAACTCTTAGCAGTTTTGTTCAGTGCGACCTCAGCCAGTCTATATCTCGTTGCCTTCTTCACATTGAATGTGCATCAGGAAAACTAGTGCATTTTTGGGTGGAATAGAGCCCCTTTCCCCAAAATGATTTAAAAGATGAGTTAGAGAAAGAAGCAGTGAGAGGTGCATACACTTTGGCAAATGTCCGGTACATGGAGTGATAAATAATATTGCTTTATCAAGATCTCTTTTTGGAATTGGAAGTATAAATACTGAAGCCTCCAGAGAACCTTGGATGGCAGATTTATTTTACTAACAAAATAAAGTGATTACAAGGAATCAGAAACGGCTGAACTGGGAAGGGCCTTTCTGCTATAGACAGACTCTGAGTAGATTGTGCCTTTGTCTCCTTGAAGCAGCAGAAATAAGGGCTCAGATGATAGACGGCCGTCAGACAGTCTCTGTCCTCTTTCAGCAAACCACAGTGACTTTTAGGACAAGGACGGAGAGGTGCTCAGGAAGAGCTTGGGTCACAAACGTGTTCAATTTCAATCTGAGCGCATTGTCTGTTTCAGAACGAGGTTCTGCGCATCAGAGATGCTGGTGGGGAATTTGCTTGCTTTCGTACACCTTGCACACAGGTGCGCTGCCTGGGCCCTCCCCTTTCCTTCCAGTCCTCTGCCCACCCTCTGAAAGATCTTGTTTGATCGTCTGCCTAGGAAAAACTCGAGATGAAACAAGATAACTCCTCAGAGGAGGAAAGATGGAATTATGGATATCTGCTGTACTCAGATTCTCCCTGTAACCCTTCAGCTGCAGTTATTGAAATGATCGTTTCTTCTAATCTTAGGTAGGAGGCTGAAATCAATAGAAACAGCGCACAGAAACTAGCCATGTGGTCTCAGGGCGTAAACCTCGGGTCACACCCTGAGAGAAGAGTAGGACCAGTGTACTGTCGACATTTGTGCTTTTCAAAAGAAAAACGAAAACAGAAAGCTTCCAAGGAGCTTTCACTGAGGCATAAATTTTGATGGCATGTTCTTATTTTATGTTGTATAATAAAATCATCACACAGATCTCATGTTATACAGAAACCCCTGCAGAAACAAAAGTTGGTAGGGCAGCTAAATTTTGTTCAACGCAAAATGCAATAAGTTAGACACTAACTTATGAATTGGGGCTGTCAACTGAAGTGAATAGTTTAATTTCTAAAGTGGATTTTTATCCCAAAGGATCAGATCGATCTTTACTTGGGAGAAATTTATCTCCACCGGCTATTTCAATTTCTGCCCGTGTGCACTAATGGCCACAAGCTAACGCCGGCTCTAGTTTAGGTTTTCACAGTGTTCTCTGATGCTTCTCTTGTTTAAACCTTCCCAGGTCTGTGTTTCCGGCTGTTCCAGTGCCAACGCTTTGTCCTCTGACATTATGAAATTGGTACAGGCCATTTCATCGGGTCGTTGCGGTTATCCTCACACTGCAGTTTGAATACTGGAGTTACTGGTTAGCCTGGGATAAAATTCAAGTGTTGTAACACTAATGAAGACTCACGTCTCGGCTTGTTAGGTGGTGGGTAGTGGGGTTGCTTAACACAGCACTTCAGTTCAAAGTGAAGGCAACAGGGAGTGGAGATCGTAGATCATAAGATCACAGAGCACATGCTAACCCAGAAATGCCAGAGTTCCTCCGTTTCAGAGCGAACTTGCAGGCACACGAATTATCGATGGAACTCACCAGTGTGTGTGTGCAGGGAGAATGAAGCCAATGGAGCAATTGGAGGAATCCATCTAGCTAATAAGAAGCTTATAACTCTTTGGCAATTTGTTTAACTTGGGAGTTATTGCAGAGTCAGGAAGGCATTGAGGCCCTAGGATATTGGCATCCTTGCTGGGAGTCTCCCGCTGCTAAAAGCAGGCTTTGCCAATGGGATTTTTCTTTTTTTTCCTTCAGATGTTCAATGTTGAGTTTTGCAGGCAAGGCCAAGACTTCTGAAAAAAAGCAACATTAATCACATTGGCATGTTAGGTTAATGGGGCCGGTGGCTGCACAAACTCCTCTATTTAAACGTAAACGACTGAGATCTTCCCATCTGGATGATCTGACTCATTCATTCATTTACTCTTTCAGCAAATGCTTATTGAGGTCCTGCCATGTGCCAGGAGCCACTCCGAATGCCAGCATTCAGAGCCAGCTAAGATCCCGCTGCCCCGCTCTCTGAGTGCATGTCCTAAGCTTCCACATTCTAGTTCTGTGTCCTCGTGTCCTTTTCTTAGCTCCTGGCTTCGGAGTTCTGTTTTGAAAGGAAGATGGGGTAAAAGTTTCACGAGGATCAAGAGGTTGCAAGTATTTGCGGTTTATCTACTTACCACCGAGAACATATTCGTTCGATACCTGTGACAGGTGACTGAGGCCGACTTTCTGTAGATAAAAGTCTTGCTTGTCCACATTTCACGTAATAAACCTTCTCACACTAAATTTCTTGGACCTTACAGGAATAGCAGCTGATTCCTGTCTATCTGCTGAAGTCCAAGAGAAATACGAGTTTGGAAAATTCATACTTTAGGGAAAAGAAAAATTTGGAGAAAACTCCCCCTGTGCTGCTCATAGACCCACCAGGCTGGATGGAAACAAGTGACTCTGCCTTGTGAGCGGTCCCCAGGGACCGAACACGGCTTCTCCAGGCCCTTATTGTCACTTCTACCGTATCTAACCGCGAGCCAATCCCAGCGATTCTACCTCCATCACGTTTTTTCATATATAGCCTTCTTTCCTTTCTTTTTCAACTGCCGTTGCTTCAGTGCAGAAGTTCTTCTTCCCCTCGCACATTTACCAGGTCAGAGATCTCCTTATCTCTGGTCTTTCCCTGCCCCAAGCTGTTTTCCATACTGCTACCAGAATCATCTGCTCTGTGACATTATTCCTCTCCTTAGAAACACTTTTTACATGACCTCTTGAGTGAACCATACATTTCCCAGCAGAACATGAAATAAGCAAGCGTGGTTGTCAACAGTGTGGACTCTGGAACCAGAAACGCCATGTTGAAACCCCAGCTTGGGCCTGTTCAGTCTCAGTTTGCTCATTTGAAAAATGGGGATGATCCCAGGTGGTAGTGAAGGGTGAGATAGGACCTTTGAAATTCTTGGCACATGGAGTAGGCACTTAATAAGTGGTATTTATAATAATATTAATTATTATTATCATTATATTGTATGGCCCCAGTCTAATTTTGCTTACGATCTCCTAAAATGTCTTTATCTGTCTACCTTGGCTCAGGTTGTTTGTTCTGCATTGAATGCTCTTCTTTTCTTCCTGTTATCTCCCTGCCCTTTGGTAATCTCCAGTTGGGAGGTCATGAAGCCTTTTTGATTCTTCTAGAAGACAAACATTTCCCTTCCCTCAATTAACTCCTTGCCTTCACCTCCTTTTGTGCTCTCTGCGTTGGGCCTTGATTTGCAGTGGGGGCTTCCCTCATTCCTCCCTTGCCTTGCCCCAATCCTCTGTCAGCCTGTGGGCTCCGCAGTGGCAGAGGTGGTATCTCAGCTTGTCTTCCTCTCCGCACGGAGTCTTGCAGGGCAATAGTGTTGAGTTGATTTGTTCCCTTGTCAAAAGGTTGACACGAATTCTGGGTGGTTTGAGAGAGACTGGGTGTAAAAGCCACCTGTCCTTGGGGCTCCACCCAGCCACTCGGCTCTCTGAATAGGGGCTAATTTGTGTGGCCACCGGATGCCCCAAACCACCAGTCCCTTCAGAAACTGCCAGACTCTGAATGTTCTTGCTTTTCAGGATTTCTTGAATTTATCCATAAAGTTTATCTCTGAATTTCAGAGTCGTAAGAAGGCTGGGAGAGACATGGGAATCTTTTATTTCAGCCTCTTCATTCTGCACATAAGAAAACAGAGGCTGTGCTGAGGTATCCGCTTCTTAGAGACACATGCCCTAAAACTCATCCTGGATGGAATGAATCATCCCAGTCCAATAGCGCTTCCTGGTACCCTGCGTGTACTTCTGCTGAGGCGTGGCTGCCCCAGTACTGCAGCTGTGTTTTCACATGGCCATTCTCACAGTGGCGTCTCTCACCATAAGCTCTCTGCAGACAAGGCAGGGCTCATTAGTCTTTATGTCTCTAGCGCTCAGCACAAAGCCCTGCATGTATGATATAGTCAGTAGATGTTGACTGATCCGAACGGACTCCCAAGAGGTTAAGTGACTGAGTTATTCCATCTCCCGATTTCCGGGCCCATGATCTTTTCAGGATACCAGGCTGTTTTGCCTCATCAAATTTCTGCAGTTGTCATTCTAGAGGTCTAAGAAAAATACCAGTTGATATTTCATCATTAAAAGATTCAGCGTCGACTCTTGAAAGCGTAAGAAAAAATCTTTGAGTAGGAGAAATCACTTACCTCTGGCCGGAAAAAAAAAAAATCGAGAAGAAAAGTGATTACATTGATTACACTGGTAGGTAGCAAAAGCCACATGAAACGCATACAGGTGTGCTAACAGTTTTTCCTTCCTAAATATCAGCTCTGTGGTCCTACAGAAGTGAGGGAAAGCGGGTCCCTGTGCTGTATCCTGAAGGTAGTGGTTAGACTCGCTTGCGGGGTTAATAAGGGCTGTGGACGGTGAGCTTCCGTTGGTGGTTAACCCCCTGCCTTCCTCAGGTTCCTGTGAGACACCCGACCAGCCTAGGTGCTGCAAATGTGTTCCAGCTCATTGACGCGTGCAGGGTCTCTGTACTCTGGGATACACGAGTGAGCTGAGAAAGAGCGAAATTCACCCTAAGTGGGTCTTGCACTCTTGTACAATTTAGAACTCAACTAAGCGTGCGAGTAAGGCCTGGCTCTGAATGTGAAGTGCTGAAGATGGACCAAATGTAGGCATTCACGCCGATCACAGTGAAAAATAAAGGAAGCCAACAGGGAAATGAGCTTAGACTTTCAGTCAGTTTTGCCGGAGTGCGATCAAACCATCGCGTTGTTCCTAGGTCGTGACCTTTGAGCAGTGGTTGACGATTTCCCAGTGGCCCTTCCCCAGCCCCAAGGGCTGGGCCACTTTAGAATCAGGACCATGTCATTGCCAGAGGCCATGGACTCAGGGAAAGGATGGAATTCTGTTTGCCCCTCTGGTCAAATGCTGCCAAATGACATTCCTAAAAAGTCTCACATGCCTCAAAGGGGACTACATGACTCGCAGAAGCCCCTGCCAATCCTCGGGCACGATGGATTTGGAGGTGAGAAAGACCTAGAGTTAGATAACTGCTTTCTTTCCCGGGGAAAGACCTTGGGGGACATGAGTGAGGTAGTTCCCAGGGCGCTACTGCGGGGGGTGCACCCTCCAAAGCTTCCCCGTCTGCAGGACAGGGCCGGCAATGCCTCCCTCACTGGGCGGTTGTGGACAGTCCCATGTATACCGTATCAGCGTTCTCCAGGGAAACGGAGCCGATAGGATGTACCCAGGTAAAGAGATTTGTTTTAGGAAACTGGCTCACACGATTGTGGGTGCTGGCAAGTGTGAGACGTGCAGGAGGGTGTGTTCTCCGGAGAGCAGCGGCCACCAGGTTCACGTTTACAAGGGGGCTTTCCTTTCAGAGATTCGAGTGCTCCTGATCTAATTGTGCATTTGAGGAAACCTGATGCTGAAAGAATAAGGAGAGACTTGTCATGAAAGCAGCCAGTCCAGAGCCAGCGTGATGGGGAAAGTCTTTGAGCCCAATGAGAACATTTTCAGATGAGGCATCTGAGAGTAACCAGCTCTGAATTGGACAGCCAGTTTTGTCAGGGCACAGACTAGAACTACGTCTACTGAGTTTTTTCCTCCCATAGGCTTGGTCTCTTTCCCACTGGGAGACAGAACACGGATGTGCCTGTCAGCAAAGGAAGAGTCCCACCAGTGTGTCCCTACTGCACAGTTCCCTGGGCACAGACGTGCACAAAAACCACAAGTCATTCTCTCGAGAGGGGAAGTGCGTCGCCTGGTGCTTACAGCTGAGGGGTGCTTTTGAAGGACTCTATTTTCTATGCCCAGAAGCATCAATACTCCCTGGAATATTATCTTCTCAATGCCGATTTCAGAGGCAGGAATATCCACCTACCTTATTAAATCAGAAATCACCTCGCCTGATTTTCTAGTATAGAATGCAACAGTCGTCAGTTAAAAAATAACTTTCTCTGAAGCCTACATTCTCATTTTCTAATCCCTTGCTCTCTTCTCAGACCGCCGCGTGCAGCTATCAACACCCACGTGGGTTGCTAAGATCGTACTCTACCAGCAACCAAACCCTGTCTCACTTTCTTCATTAACGAAAATTCCCAGAAAAAAAAATCTAATAAAAATGACTTAAAAACCTCCAGAATATTATTTTTGGTCAAGTTTCCTCAGATTTTTTCTTGCGTTCATCTAGGTTTGAGTATAGAATAGTTTGTCAAGTTTATTGAATCAAATCTATAAAACTTCTAGCCGTGCAGTCCTGAAAATTTATTTGTTTCTCCAGAAACTCTAGATTTAATTTTATTTTAAAGGGCTGCATGGGCTAATTTCCATAAAGTCTAATTTTTTTTTTCTATAGACACCTAATTATTACTCTACCTGCCCTTTCCACTAAGATTGTGAATTCAGTGTGCAAGGATTATGTTCAGTTCCGTTTTTTTCTCATACTTATTTATTTTTTGAGACAGAGTCTTGCTTTGTTGCCCAGGTTAGACTGCTGTGGCATCAGCCTAGCTCACAGCAACCTCAAACTCCTGGGCTCAAACCATCCTCCTGCCTCAGCCTCCCAAGTAGCTGGGACTCCAGGCATGCACCACAACGCCTGGCTAATTTTTTCTATTTTTAGTTGTCCAGCTAATTTTTCTATTTTTCTTAGTGACATGGAGTCTTGCTCTTGCTCAGGCTGGTCTCGAACCTCAAGTGGTCCTCCCACCTTGGCCTCCCAAAGTGCTGGGGTTACAGGCGTGAGCCACTGTGCCCGGCCTCTCACATCAGAAAGCTTCCTCCCTGCTTATAGACATGTTGGATTTTTATGGGGCATTTTCAGTGTCCATCTCAGGAAAAATGCTCACCATGATCCGGGAATGAATTTGCACAAGAAGCACTTGATCATCTTCTGGATCGAGTCTTGTTTGTTCAATTCCATACTCCACGTGGGGCTCGCAGGACTATGGGAGGGGTGCTAGGGACACAGGACTGCGAATAAGTGTTTTCGGGCCTTGGTCCCGAGAAGCGGGGCTTTGGTGAACAACCTCCTAATGCTAGTGACTTCCTGGTGTGGTAACACCTGCATTTTCACAGCAGAGCAAACGCAGCAAGCTCACATGTGGTTAGCTGGATACAATCAGGACACCTTCAGCTTTCAAAACCAAGTATGACCCCACAAACATGATTTTATTTGACCTGTGAATCATCCTCAATTCTCCTCTGGCTGCAGGCATTTCTAGTGTTGGGAAGTCAGACCGCCCTGGTTGCTCCCCGCACGGGAATCAATGCACTGAATGGCAATGATCTTTGATTTCCCTTAGCACAGTTTAGCATCGGCTGGCAGGTGCACGCAGCTGTTTGCCCAGGGTGACACCGTGCTTGTAGGTGGTGCAGCTGCTGCCCCCTAAGGAACAGAACAGGAGAGAGCTCAGCGCAGTTCCAGAGCGCCCTGCTAGAGCTATATATAGGAGGGGGCTTAGGGACCACCATGCTCAGTTAAGACCTTTCTCTCTTTCTAGTCTTGGGGTTTCATGAAAGATACCCCACCAATTGTGAAAAGCCTGGATGTGCCTCAATAAATCAACTGTCAAAGTACCTTGAGAAGGTTCCATTTATAATGTCCATCACTACCATTTTCAACACCCTTCTTTTAAGTGTTAATATAATGACAATAATATTAAGGGATAGATGATGAACACTGAAGCCACATTTGACCAGCCACACAGTCTTACAATTAAACAGATTCTCTGAAGGGCAATTGAGGAATGCCATGGCCCCGGATGATCCTGTCTGTCCCCAAATAGTCATTTTGGTAAATTAATTTGCAAAATGGTCAGTCGAGTCAAGATTTCAGGCAAAGTAGCTGTTGGGCTGACTACATATTTGAATTTGCTCCCCGTAGGGTTGGTGTTAGGTAGATGTAATGCAAGACTCAAGCTGGGGCTTCTTAATGTGGTGAAAATTACAGTGATTTAGATATTATGCTACTTTCAATTTGCCAGCCATATTTTATGGGCACACTCGTGGAATACACTCTATTGGCCGTATGTTAAAACCATATTTTGTTCATTAGAGACCGATAGTAAATAAATCACTCATTTTTATGGCATGTGAGTCCACTCTTGATTGAAAAAGTTTGGCATCTGGTTCTGATTGTCCCGTGGGGATGGCTGTGGAAATTCCCCCAACCTCTTTTCTTCACCTGTTTAGGGAGAATTACGACAGAACCTTCATGTCTGCAGAGAAGAGGCGAGGAGATGGATTGGTCATTGTAAACAGGGTTATTTATGCAGGATGAATGCAGCAAACTACACGAATACTCATGGCATCGGACCCCGGGGAGGGTTTTTAGTGCTTGCAAGATTTTGCTATTTTTTTTTTTAAATTTGGGGGAAAATGTCAAATTATAAGCCTCCTCAAATTCATTGTGGGACAAGGAAGAATCTAAATAAGTATACTATATATATAGGACATTGAACATTTTGGGAGGTCCAATTATAGTCATAAATTATATTTTATATACTGACCTTCTTTATCCTTTGTTAAAATGTGAACCGATGGTCGGAATATAATAGATCATATTTGAACAGCTTCAGGGCAGGCACTGAGATGGTGACCTTTAGGCTTGTGTGACCTCTGTGTGCCTTAGATTACCTGTCTGTGAACTGGGGCGGGGGGTGACCATGGGCTGTGGGAAATGGCGCTTTGTTTGAAGCTTGTCTCTGTGTGCTTGTGGATCCCAAAATGAAAAGATCTATTGTGCTTTTGAAGAATAAGGACAGGCTATTTTCTTGACTAGGCCGAGGAAGACCACAGGAACTCAATGGAGTCTCTTAATACACAAGAATATGTAATAGAAAGAGCCTAAGAAGCTTCCCTCTCCCTCCTCCCCCGCTCATTTACTTATTAACCAGATCTCTCTTTAGCGTCGCTAAGTACAAGCTTCTGTGCGGCACTGCCGGCCTTGGAGAGGCTCGTGGCCTGATTTCTGCAGCCTTCAGGTGGGAGGAGCAGGAACGTGCCTTGTTCGTGTGTGATAAGGCTTCTTCTGATTGTGATTTGACAAATATTTATCAGGCATTTTGCTAGGCGTTGGAAAGTTTGGGATGATTCAGAGATCTTTATTTAAAGAGCTTACGGTTGGTGAGGGGAATAAGACGGACACCTCACCTGAATGCGAAGCTACAAAGCATGATGGGCTGGGAGGTGGGAGTGTGGACCATGCTCCATGGTCCCTGCATTGGCGACCTCAAGGGGGCGCTCACGGGAGCTCTACCCTATTTCTTTAGTCCATTCCTCGCCCAGTCTCTTAACCCCTGTTGCACATTTCACCTGATTCGCCCCACACCTTAGCTCTGGTGACCTTTAGTCCTAACTCATTAAGAAAATAAAAACAATCAGAAGAGAACTTCCTAGTGCTTCCACCACAACCACTACCCTACCCCACCTTCTGTCTCGACCAAAGGGACAACGTGTTTCTTTTTCAACCTCAGGCCAGTCCCCACTTTATGCCCTTGCTCCCGTTCCCTCCGACCTGCTCGAGAACATCATTTCAGCACCTCTCTCCCTCATTACCAAATTTCTGCCCCCTGCGATGGGTCATGCCCATCACCGTGGAACTTACCAAAACACTCTTGTCTAAGAAATCCCACCCACTGAACCCACTCCATTTCCCTGCATCTCTACATGGCGAAACTCTTGGAAAGCATCTTTTACGATCACTGTCTTTACTTCCTACCATCTCCTTTTCTCTTGAACTAATTCTGATCAGGATTTGTCTTCACCTCTCAGCCAAAAAGCATTTGGGTATTGATCCAAAGGAAATGACATCAGTATGACAAAGAGATACCTGCATCCCATGTTCCTTGTACACTGTTCACAGTAGCCAAGAGATGGAACCCACAAAGTGTCTATCTGTAAACAAACAGATAAAGAAAACATGGCATGTATGCTATGGACTATTACTCAGCCAAAAAAAAAAAAAAGAGAATGAAATCCTGTCATTTGTGTCAACAGGGATAAACCTGGAGGATGTTGTTTGGTGAAATAAGCCAGGCAGATACTGGGTGATCTCACTTGTATAAGGAATCTAAAAATGTTGATCTCACAGAACTAGAGAGTAGAGCGGTGGTTACCAGGGATGCGGGTGGTTAGGGGAGGGGGTATGGGGAGATGTTGATCAAGGATATATATTAATAATTACTGTTAGATAGGAGGAGTTAAAAAAAGTGTCCAGAATGGGCAAATACATAGAGACAGAAGGTAAATAAGCAATTGCCTGGGGCTGGAGGATGAGGGGAAGTGGACAGGAGGAGAGAAATGGGGAATGACCACAGTGGTTTATGGAGTTGCTTTTTTATGTGATGAAAATGTTCTGAAACTGGTCGTGGTGATGGTTGCACAACACTGTGAATATACTAAGAACCATTGGGTTATACACTTTAAATCAACGAATTCTATCTCAGTAAAGCTGCTTAAAAAATAAATAAGAGAAACTAAAAAGGGAGGGGGAAAGCTTTTGCCAAGGTTATAAATGACCTTCATGTTACTAAATCCTGTGGTTAATTCTTAGTTCTCTTCTTACTTAACAAACCTATTGGCCAATTTGCACAGTTGATCCCTCTTGAAATATTTGCCTCACGTGGGTCTAGGCCTCCACCCTCCATTTTTCTTTATTAACCCAACCTGTAAATGCTGAGTGTCTCAGGTCTCAGTCCCTTGATCTCTCTTCTGTATGGACTCACTCCCTGAGTGATTTCGTTCAATCTTACGGCTTTAGGTGCCTATATAGCCTGACAGCTTTCCATATTTATATCTTTAAACTGGATCTCTCTTCTGAACTCCAAACTCAATATCGACCTGCCTCATCCTTTTATTGACACATAACAGATGTACATATTTTCGGGATACATGTGATAATCTGATACATTCATATGTGTCCTTCACTCTTCATTTCCTTTCACCCTACATCCACAGGTGGTTCCCAACTTACGATGGTCTGATTTGTGATTTTCGGCTCTGCAATGGTGTGAAAGCGATGGGCATTTAGTAGAAAGTGCACTTCAAAGTGTGACTTTGATCTTGTCCCAGGCTGGTCATCATAGCATGGTGCTGTCTCAGGAAGCTTGGCAGCTCTCAGTCAGCCAGGCAGTCACAAGGGTGAATGACTGCTACTGTACAGCGTCCTGTGTTGCCAGACGATTTTGCCCAACTGTAGGCTAACGTAAGTGCTCTGACCACGTTTACGGTAGGCTGCAATGTTCAGTAGCTTAGGTGTGTTAAATGCATTTTTGACTTACTATATTTTCAACTCAATGGTGGGTTTACAATGTGACCCTTCATAAGCCAAGGAGCATGTGTATCATCAGCACAGCCTATCAGCTGTCTTCAAGCTCTGTCTCGAGTCCGACACTTCTCATCCTTCCCACACTGCCCTCCTTTATCTAAGCCACGAAGATTCCTCGCCTGCAGGACTGGAGTAACTCCTCCTGGACTGGCAACCCTGCCTCCACTGCTGCCCCCACTTCCGTCTGTTCTCCACAGAGCAATTGTCTTATGCAAATATCCGATCGTAATACTCTTCTGCTCAAACTGCTTGAAGCACAACAAAAGGTTCTCATCTTGCTCAAAAAAAAAAAAAAAAATCTCAAGTCCTTTGCCTGTTTTGCAAGGTCCAGTCTTGTCTTCAGTGCCCCCCTCTCTTATTTCCTTCCTGACCTCATCATCTCCTGCTCCTTTTCCCATTGTTCATGCCACTCTGGCCCCTGCCTCCTAGAGGGTTTTTGGACATGTCAAGTGAGTTCTCACCTTAAGAGAGAGAGAGAGAGAGATGGGCCTTTGCATGTGGAGCTTCCTCTGCCCTGAACGCTCTTTATCAGACATCTCCTATGACTCACTCTCTCACTTCTGTCAAGTCTGCTCAATCTCACCTCTTCATGAAGTCTTCCCTGATCAGCTTAATTCAAGTCCCGATGCTCCCGTTCTACCCCTTAGCACTCCTGTCTCCTTTGGAGACTAACTTTCCTCTGTAGTACAGATTGCCCTCTGGTAAATATTGAGAGTGAGTGATGCAATTTGATTTAAATTCACGAGTCACCGAGAAGGTCATTGTGGTTGACTGAAGGGCTGATGGAACATGGGAAGGAGTGGGAAAGTGGAGGCTGAGGATGCATTAGGAAACTAATGCAATTCTCCAGGAAAAAACACATTAAAGGCTTGAAACAAAGCCTATATGCTGAATATGGCTCTGCTGAAGGGTAACAGCTCCATTCCCAGCCAAGCCGTTAGCCGCTTGAGGTGTGAAAGCCCAAGCTACAGCCAAAGGGTGTTTTCATCATCTGCCACCCAGGTAGGCGAGTCTGGGATGGGAGAGCCAAGGTTTGGGGCAAGCTCAGATCTTAATTGGGACTGGGGTGGTGGTGGTGGTGTGGTGGGATCTGGTTATTGGCGGGGTTTGGAAGAAAAGAGAATCCCCTCTGACATATTTTAGAACATAGGCAAATGCTGACTCTTGGGTTGGGTGGATCCCAAGGCTGACTCAATATGGTACTTTGTGGATTCTTGTGAACTCTATGTTTATTCTCCTGCTCCACATTTCTAAATTATAACTGAGTCAATTTACAGTTCTTTGGGCAATACTCTGTTAATGTCTTTTACTTCCACAGCTGATTGACACACAACAATCGATCACCTGTCTGCCTTAATGATTGATGCTAATTACCATCGTAGAATTGATCTGTAGTGATCTGCACCGATCCCCCAAATGGCTGAAATTACCAGCCCAGATAGGACACAGTTCTGGTCATTTTCAAAACTTTAGTTACAGTTTCAAATCTCTGGATTAAAAAAAAAATTACATTTGAGCCCTCGGTACATTTCTACCAAGAAAATTAAATTTAATAGAAAGGAAAGTAACTGAGAAAATTGGAAAGTCATTCCACAGATTTTAATCCCAAATTCTTTATAGGAAGTAAAACTTTCACTAGTAAAAAAGAAAAAACATAAGAAAAAGAGAAAAGCAAGCATACATAATTTAGATAGAATATTTATTTTTTATCAACATGGTAAAATTGAAATTCGTATCAACACATTTGAACCTAAACTGTGGTTTTTTTTATAGTAAAATGATGACTAGTGTGGTAGATTTGACGTATTTTGCAATTAATTCAGCATCTTTTTCTTGTTCTAATTTGCCTTGAAGTCAGTGTAAGATGCCTTCCACTTTGAGCTGGCTTAGTCAAAGACCACCCTCCTTTTTTTTTTTTTTTTGAAATCAGGAGTTTTTTTGTTTTTTGTTTTCCCTTCTAACTTCTTGGTTTTGACAGTTTTCCCCTACAGGAAAGGGGAAGTTACTTCAGTGGTTAAAGCTGTTAGTTACTTTGGTAACCATGGTAGCTGTGTTCTTATGGCTCCTAACTGCCTTTTCTTTCCTTGGATTAACTTGGCTTCTTTATTTTCATTTTAGCTTGGTTTAGAAAACTGGCCTTTCAATATCACATATGTTTTCATTGTCTTCTTTTTGTTTTTCTTTTTATTCAGACAAAATATCTCATTCATAGGGGAGATATTTAAAGCAAGATGCTGTTTCTCCCAACCCCTTCCTTTCCGTATGCTTCTAGCATTCCTACAGATGTCTGAAATATTGGAAACCAAATGCAATTCTGGAACAGTGACCTGCCTTTCAATACATCTTCTAAAGGGAAAACCTACCTGATTGTTTCCTGCTGAGAAGACAGCAGGGTTTCAGAAGAGGCATCAGCTCTTAGGAAAATATTTCTCTTGAAAATATTCCACAAATATCCAGGCAGGACTCAATCCCCAGCCAGCTAACACAACACAGTGGCCAAGAGCCTGACTCTGAAGCCAGGATGCTGGGTTTGAAGCCTGGCTGTGACACTTACCAGCAGTGTAACTTTGGGTATGTCATTTAACTTCTCTGAACCTCAGTTTTCTAAACGGTAAAATGGAAATAACAGTGCCTACTTAATAACATTGCTGTGAAGGTTAAGTGAGCCATTGCACGTGAGGCACCTGTGCCTGGCACCTGCCATGCATGTGAGAAGTGTGCGTTACTGTCAGAACCCTTCAGCCCTCGCGTTGCACCTGTGAACCTCCGGGCTTTGCTACTTGCTCCCAATTCCAGTGGCTTCTCCAATCATCACCTCCCAGGATCCTCCCTCCTCTTTTCTTTGCTGCTCTTCTCCATGTGTGAGTCGTTATGGCCCTTTCCTGGATGTGAATCCTTTTCTCCCCGTCCACCCTCTTCATATGCTCATTCCCCTACTTCCATACCCCCGAGGATGACAGTCTGGGCTGCCATCGGTTGTTATTTCCAGCTCTCCCCATGCATCGTGTTCTGCCTGTTGGACCAGACTTCTTTCCAGCACCTGATGCTGGCCCCGCTTCACAAGTGGCTGCTCCACCCTGTGGACATGTCCAGTTCTGAGTGTCAGCTCCTCCCAGACTGCCCTGACATGCTGTAGGGAACTGAGCCACGTTCAGTGGTGGCTGAGACATGGTGTCACCCTTTCTCTCCGCTGCCACCTCTTTCTGTATAAAATATTAATAATTTATTCCTTCTCTGAATCTTTGATTAATCACTTGCCCAATTCCTTTCCGTAGCACTTATTCTATCTTGTATTAGTTACTCGCCAATCCTTTCCTAAAAGATTACAAATTTCATGAGCTGTACTGACTTTGTTTCAAATTCAGTGTTCCCCTAACCTTAAATATTGTGGACACCAGAAATTACAGGACATAGTTAAACCTTCCTTTCTGAGAATGTTAGTCTCTGTGGGCCAATGTCATATCCTGCTGCTTTCACGATCAATCTAGAACCCAGATATTTATTGCCAATTTCCAATGTGACCTCAAGAATCAGCTCAGAGAATTTTGGTACCTATCGCAACTGAGGTTGCAATAATTCTCTACTGAAATTGTTAAATTTTGGACTCCTCAATTTAAAAGCAAGCCAAAGGCGGAAAAAGAAATGTAAAAGGAGAGAGGCAGCCGTGGTTCAAGTGCTGGGGAGTTGGATTATTAAATAAAAATGAAATGAATTGGAATTGTTTACATCAAAAGAAAAGACTATTGAGAAGTAACTTAGCTCTGCTGAACTCAAAACATGTCGCAATATAGAGAACTCTGAACAAACACCATTATCGTGATTGAAGACAAATAAGGAATTTTGTTTAAATTACAGAAGGAAGAATTAAAGTTAGTTAGGAGGCCAAACATTAGCAGTAGGTGACGATAATGACTTGCATGTGTAGTTGACTGGAGACAACTTCGCTTCCTTGGAGGACTATGCACAGTGCAGAAATCTAACTCTCTGAAATAGTTTAAGGGCAGTATTGCTCAAGGCAGCAGAATGGGATGCATTTTGGAGGTCCCTTTCAATCTCATTTTCTTTGATTTTGCTACAGCTTTCTTATAATGTGTCCAATATTTGCAGATAAATAACACTTTATACAAGGGGGTCCATGTATGGACTGACTCGTAGGAGTCCTGCCTTTTCTCAACAGGGAACTTCTGGAGGAACTCGTCAGCCACCGAAGGTGTACAAGTCATTGGGCTTTAGGTTTTAACACTTGACCTTAACACTTACCTTCTTAACAATATTTATCCTAAAGAATAATTCCCAGAGTTATTTTGAAATAATTATCTCGTCTACTCCTAGACCCCTTCCCTTTCAAACTAACCAACCAACCAAAAACCTATCCCAGACTTTTGTGATGATTATTGCAACAAATGAAGAAGCATAAAATAAGTTGTTTAGATGAACAGGGTTGCAAAGTGTCAAAATAAATCACTGAATAAGTCTCATTCAAAGTATATGTTTGACATATTTTCTGGCTTCGCTTTGATTTTCCTAACTCTCCTCCTAGGATGCTATATTATTTTGCCCTGGGCTATTGGCCTAAATTCATGACATCATCTGTGCTTGAGACCTGTTACTTGTCAATAATTAATTAGCTTAGGTTTCAACTGTAAAGAAGAGATAGCTGGTGAGGAGGAGCTTTTATGTTTGTGTTAGTTCACACTCAGGCTTAGTCTGTTGGTGTTTCAGCTCCTTGAGGGTAGAAGCTGTTGACATAATTATTTGTATCCTCTGTAGTAATGAGGGCAAAATGTTTCTCAATGAATATTCAGTTAGTAGAGCTAGAAATGGGAATGCCTCTAATAATATAGATTTATGGAGGATGTGTTTGAATGCTTCTCTCTGATATCCAAGAGTTTGAATTATAGAAGTGGAAAAACTACAAATGTCATAGGGACCATTACAAGGTATCAGAAGAGGGTAAAGATGGTAGTGAAAAATTATGATTTAATACAAACTAAAATGCATCAATTATGCTAGAAGACACGGAATATATTTCTGGAAAGCTGGCAGTGTAGAAAGGGCTTAAAAGTCAAGAAGGCAGATGGTTGAGAAGGCTCTTCTGGAGGGTTGCTGGGTCGTCCCAACTAGGGTACCAAACCAGTTGCACATACTTTTCTCCTTGGATGACTTTTGGGACTAGACCAACTGGTGCTGGTACATTCTCACCAGGAGGAAAGTGAAGACACTGCAGGCTCTTCCTCCCGAGGTTCCTTCTCTAACAAAAGACACATAATTCACCTTAAAAGTCAGGCTTATTTGCCCAGGTCAGGGCCATTGGTGATGGGCACACTTATGACTTTGACTCAAATGGCACGAAAGCAATTCATGTAACCTAAACGTCTGTACACCCATAATACTCTGAATTTTTTTTTTTAAACCTACTATTATATTGGAAATCTCTCAGATCCATTCCTGGTGTCTGTCTATCTTCTTGTTGTCAGAAATGCCTTCGATGACGCTTAAGAATCTTTGAATTTCATAGTTAGAAATGAAAGGCAGGTATCTGGTTGAGGGGGTGCTTTGGCAGCATTCATGCTGAAGCGTAATGAACAAGTGAAGGAATGAAATAGCACGCCAAAATAATTGATGTCTTTTTCTCTATTTTTGTCCCATTGGTAGTTGAGCCAAGGTAGAGGAAGGAGCAAGCATGTGTGTGGCAGGGAGGCCGCCGGACACACCAGGCAGAAGTTTAACAGTTGTAGCTGGAGTTTTTCTTGCATGGACTTGTTCATGCTTCTAAGAAGTAAAAAATAGCTGTCTCAAATTTTCCTATAACCATTTCTAATATTTTACCCCTTAGAAAGTACTCTCTATTCTAGCATCTCTTTTCCATTTTACCATAGTTTCATTCTTTTTTCTTTTTTTCATTATACCCTTATGTAAATATGCGTTCCAATTCCCACACATCTATAAAAGCACACAATTATATCTCTGATTCACTCCACAAACATTTACTGAGCGCTGTTCTGTGCAATGAAAGCACAGATAAATGACCCAGTTCCCGTCCTAAAGGACTTCCACGTCTGGGGGAGGAGGGAGGGAAGGAGAGACAGGACCAGGCGGATCGAAGCATGGTGCAGAGGGAGCTCGGGGGATGCACTCTCCAATGTGGGAGGTGTCAGGAAAGCTGCTTTCTGTGGGCGAAAAAACTCACCACATACGTTTTATTCATAACATGACTTCCACTTCTGTTCTTGTTTTTTTTCTCTCCCAGGCTCCGTAACCTCAATGACAATAGCGTGCATGCAAGAAAAAGGCAGGAGGAGGCCGGGCGCGGTGGCTCACGCCTGTAATCCTAGCACTCTGGGAGGCCGAGGTGGGCGGATCGTTCTGAGCTCAGGAGTTCGAGACCAGCCTGAGCAAGAGCGAGACCCCGTCTCTACCAAAAAAATAGAAAGAAATTA
>CAUYSK010006295.1:0-32485 GCA_963575035.1 Avahi laniger
TTACCTGGGGAGGAGGGAATACCACGAATCTACCAATCATAACTTAGTGTGCCAGCTGCAAAAGAATGCAAAGGTCTGTCTAGCCCATGGGTCAAGCTGCATAGGTACCATAGAGTCCAGAAATTGACCTAGAACAACCTGCATGCATAGTAATGCAATTCCCAACTGTCCAATCAAAGTGGTTCCATGGTGACATCTGAGCCACTAAGGAGGTCCCAATCTGGGCACTATAAAACAAGACGCAGACCATAACCAAGTCCTTTTTTGCGCCCTTCCTTTTGCTCTCCCTTTGCTGCAATGATGGGTTCAGTCGTCATCTGTGGCATATGTATCATGCTCTGTAAACCTGTATCTTGCCCTGTAATTCTTTCTCTCCTCAATAAACCTCATTTTTGTGCTTGCCTTAAAAAAAAAAAAAAAAAAAAAAAAGAAGCACAGAAGAGCTATCTTCTAAGACATCTGTACCTCTTCCCTCACCTCCCTATGTTTTTCCATTGGGAAGGAAGTTACCAGGGAGAGGAATAAATAGGTTACAACTTACTCCTATGTCAGAATTTGCTGGATTAAAACAACAATGTTCATTTATCAGAGAATGGTCATTCTTTGGGAAGACTTACTCATACAAAAAAGCCAATCCATCATCATCAACATCAGTAACAAGTATTGATGTGTTCTGAACAAGTGCCTGGTGTTCTGAACCTATAGTTCTTGGATGGATTACAGGGGGTTCAAAAAAGCCTTTAAAATTATAAGCATAATGGTGTGTGTTTATGCAAATGTGCCTTTTTCTTCAGAGAGGGGCCATAGCTTTTATAGACTCTCAAAGAGGTATGGAATTTAAAACAGCTAAGGATTGCTGCTTTGGTTTCTTATTAGCATGCCTACTCCTATAATTGCCAGGAGTACCCCTATCTTGAATCTCAGATCAGGGATGGTACTTCACTGATGTCCAGAGTCTCCTGTTTCTGTTCTTCAGATTGACAGACTGGACTCTCTGGATGTTGACAGCAGCTCATCTTGGGCCCAATGTCACCACAGCCTCTTAAGATACCAACCTAGGGTGGCAAGACACCCCCCTGATGGGACCACTGGTCCATCCAGTAGAGTCTAACTCCTTCTACCTGCTGGCTCATTGTGAATCACCTCTGTGCTTTTATTTCTCTCTCTCAGGGCAATTTACTTTAACACACACTTATTTATGGAGGTTTTCATAGTAGATTTTCCAATTGGAATTTTAACACACACTTGATAATGCCAAGAAAAGAATATTTGGCAAACTAATCTCTTCTTTAGTGTCAGAATGATAAACAACATTGAAGGTAGAAGACCTCTAGTCCAACATCTATATTATCTTATCACAGTCCCCTTGAAACTCTCCAGTGTGGAAAAACTTCTGTCATCCTTGCAAAGAGCTCATTCCAGTGTTGGACAATTTTGTTGGAAATATCTTTCAACAAACCCTAGGGTTGTTCTACTTCTTCCTCCATGTTGGCACCTGTTCCAATGATTGAACACAGCTCTCAATTCAATTTACTTTAAGAATTGTTCATGTCATGTTTTTGAGCCCCTTCATCTCACTCAACCTGAGAGGATCTATTTGTCTACAATTACAGAGAGTGTTTTTCTCCTCACCTCATTTCTTGAAATGAGCCACATCCATTAAGTCTCCCTCCCCACATCCGTTGTACTATAACTTACAGATGAGGAGGCTCCAGATGCTGAGGGAGATATTGCTAATATTATGTTTACACATTATGTATATATCTATGTATCTGCATATGTTTATATATGTTATGTTTATACACACACACGTCTTCACCATTTATTGTCTTTACTATTCCCATCACAGGGATGGTGGGGAAAATAATGAACGTGTATTTTATAGTCCTATAGATTATGATTTATATCAGGGTACCAGATGGTAATGTTTGTACTTAGAGTTGCTTAGGTCACCCTCAAAAGGATTGAAAGAGAGCTGCCTCCTTTTCAGGCCAGTGGAGGCTTAGAATAGATTATATAATTAAAGAAATAAGGAGTTATTATTTCACACCTGGGTGCTGTGGAGTAAAATTCATACCACTACTTATGGTTATTAAGTAATATGGAGGTTTTCATAGCAGATTTTCCAATTAGAATTTTAACATGATATCAAGGAGCTTGTCCATTTTAGGCATGTGTCTAAACAGTGATGACTTTTTTGAGATGGTAAATAATGTGTATTTTTGCAGCTCTTTCCAGTTTATAAACACATTATTTTTTATTTCTTGCAGTGATCTTAGAGCATAGGCAGGGTTCATTACCCTTCATTTTACAGATGAAGAAACAGAGGCTCAGAGAGATCAGGAAACTTTCCTAAAGTCACAGGCTTGGTGAGCAGCACGCAGAGCTTCAGATTCCACGTCCTGGGTGTGATCTGCCGCTACACACAGTGAGGTGTGGGGAGCCAGGAAATGGAACTTCTGGGCTACCTTTTTCAACTGGTACCAGAGGGGTAGCTTGGAGGTGAGGAGTGCCAGAATTGCCCCTTTCGTGGCCTCCTCTGTGAGAAATAGAGTAGCTTTTTTATAATGAAAGTATAATTGACAAACAGTGAAAAGCAGACACTAACTATACAGGTTGATCAGTTTTGACAAATGCAGACATTCATGTAACCCACATCCAGTCAAGATGTGGGATATTTCCATCACTTCGTGTCCCTTTGCCATCAACTCCCCCCTACTCCACTCTTTTCTGCCAAATAACCTCTGTTCTGATTTCCATCCCATAGACTTAGAGATCTCATTTAAGATAGTTCTGGACCATTTGCAGGAAGGGCAGAAAAGCAGCAGTGACCTTGTCATCCCTTTTGGTTGCTGATAGAGTTGAATATTTGTCCTCTCCAAATCCCATGTTGAAACTTGATTCCCAGTGCTGGAGGTGGGGCCTGGTGGGAAGTGTTTGGGTCATCAGGGCAGATCCCTCACGAATGGCTGGGTGCCTTTCTCTCAATAATGAATGTGTGCCTGCTCTATTAGTTCAGGAGAGCACTGGTTATGAAAAAGAGCCCAGCACCTCCTCCTCTTCTCTTTCTGGCTCCCGCTTTCACCATGTGATGCTGGCTCCCCTTCCCCTTCCTCCAGGAGTGGAGGCTTCCTGAAGCCCTCACCAGAAGCAAATGTCGGCACCATGTTTCTTGTTTAGCCTGCAGAACCATGAGCCAAATAAACCTCTTCTTTATAAATTACCCAGTCTCAGCTATTTCTTTATAGCAATACAAACAAACTAATGCAGTTGCCATGGTCAGCCTGGAACTTGTCTACTTGCGAGCCACTTGGATGAGTCTGCCAGCTGCCACAGAACAGAGGCAGAGTCTTTGTGACAACTTTCTCTGCATTCAGCAGGTAGTGAGGGATATTTAAGAGCTTTGAGACCTTGCCTGAGGCTCTTATTGGCTTACACATAGCATATGACTGCAATCACGTTAGTGTTGACACAAAATAAGATGTTGGCTGCATCCCATTCTACCTCTGGGGAGATCTGGTATAAGCCCATAAACACCTATCTGAAGCTCCCCCTCAGGGGACAGACTCTCCCATGCACACAGGCCTGGGAAGACTGAGTCGTGCCCTAAAGCCCACTAGATCATTGCCTTCAATAGTAACCACCACTGCTCCCTTTTATTAGTGGTTACTCTGTGGCGACTGTTAAGATGCCCGAGTGTGGGGTCACCACCCTTCTGGGACGGAAATAGATTTGGGAGATAGAACCGTCACCAGAAGGTGTCCAAGTAAGTGACCAGACTTAGAGGCAGGAGGTGATTCTAAGGAGAGAGGCGTGGCTGCCCACTACTGTGTCCTATGTCTGAGCCCCACTTCCCCATTTCTAGTCAGGGAATGTCTTTCAAGCAATGTTTTCCTTTTTTTTCTTTTTCTTTTTAAGAGATAGAGACAGAGTCTCTCTCTGTTGCCCAGGCTGGAGTGCAGTGGCTATTCTCAGGCACGAGCATAGCACACCGCAGCCTCCAACTGCTGGGCTCAAGTGATTTTCTTACTTCAGTGGATGGAAGCAATTTCTTTGGAAAATGTCCCCTACACTCTTGTTGGTCATGCCAGTGAAGTGCAGGGGTGGGAACCAGCTCACCTTCACATTCCTGGCCGTGAAGGAGAGAATGGGTCCAGGCAATAACTTGTTTTCATTTGTGGTCGCTTATCTTTCGTCTCCAACTGGCAAGCTAGAATGGAGTTGGCACTCTGGTGACAACAGCAGGGAGTCACAGCCTTTTCATAAATGTGTGCAGAAATGAGGCATGAGCAGGTACAGGATACAATGACTCAGGTGGGGTACAAGAATTTCATGATTAAAAAAGGTTCCAAATTCTTCTGTTTTCTTTGCCAACAGATAGTCGATTTTCCCAGTTGCTTCTCTTTTGCCCTCGTCTTATTCAAAACTGCACAAATTCAAAGAACCCCACTTCATCTAGACAAAAAGATAGAAAGAAAAGACAGTCAATCAAGATTCTGCTTGATTAACATCTTGGGAGAAAGCTAATATGCGTTTTCAGGGATGAAAATAAATGGCTCTGAGCCTGGGCTGTGGTCATAAACCTGACCTTGTCACTGCCTAAGCGAGGAAGGCAATGGAAGGGATTAGAGCTCTCATTCCAGTGTGATTGCAATTGCACCCTTAACAGGACATGGCGATGTTTTTTGGTATTCAATTAGGTTTTGCTATGCGTGCGTGCATGCACTCACACACTCACGCAGAGCTGGAATTGAAATCATCTCAAGTGAGAATTCTTGTGATGCATTTAAGGGGCCTGCCTTTGACAGGTTGCTACCTAGTTATGGACGAAAATCTCACCAGGCACCCCCGTAGCTTATCGCCTGTCATTTCAGAACAAAGACATCCTGCTTCCCCTCTCTGTGTCACATCTCATTGACTCATTCTCGGCAGACTCTTACTTTCATTACATGCTCGGTGCCACCTCCCTCACTTTCATCAGATGAAAACTTGAAAAAAAAAAAAGAAGAAGAAAAAAGAAAAAAACCCATTCCATGTTTTGACTTGGACTCTAGGTGTTGTTATTCTCTCAGTCCATCTTGGAAAAAAAAAAAGCCCACCCCACGAGGGGGCAGGCCTGCTTTCCTGTCTTCTGCCACCACACAGTCTCTGAAGTGTGTGAAGAAGAGAGGAAGAGACAATTAACACTCAGCACCAATCTGCATTTCCTTTTTAGCTGCCATTTACACGCTGCTCAGGTTTTGAAAACCAGCATTTCATGCTGCTCCCTAGAGAGCCAGCACCAGCTTCAGCAGGATCCATCTGCACAGCAGTCACAGTGCTGAAATCTTCAGCCAACCCAGAATTCATTTATTTATTTTTTGAAAAAAAAAAACCGAGAGAGAGGAAGCGAGAGAGTGCGAGGGAGCAAGCGAGCAAGCGGGGTGAAAAGAATGGATTAGAATCTAGTAATATTTAACACGCACCCTGGACCAAGCCCCGCACTGGGCCAGGCAAGGGTGAATCCGTGGAGTTTTTCTTTGATCATCTCCTAGATTAGTGTGAGCAGCGGGAGGATGAGTGGGAGCCGTGTGACAACAGGGATGACAGGCGGTGCGGTGCGAGGCAGGAAGGACACACTCCATAAGTTTCGGCTGCTCACCAGCCTGTGTGTCAGCACGCGCCTCCTGATGGGGAACTGTACTGGGAAGTCACTGCTGGTGTGGGACAAGTTACGAGATGCTTCTGGAGGAGGGAGATGTGTGTCCTCCACTCCTCAGGTCTGGCCAACTTGCTTTATTTCCTCCAGCCCCCAAATGGTTTGAGCATTGAAGTGTAATAGCTTTGCTAACCTTTGTTATTTTATCATTATTATTTTTTAAATGGAATTCACCACCACAGGAGGTCACAGAGTCAACAGTCACAGCTGGCTTTTAAAAAGGGGTTGAGTCATTTTGTGATTGGTAAAACAGAGACTCAGCCTGAGATGAGGGCAATCAAGTTTCCTGCTTCAAGGCATCAGTTGGATCACTACAGGGGTCAGAAAGAAGTGTTTTTCTCATGCAAGTCCTGGCCTAGGTGAATGCCAAAACAAAAAAAGTCTTTTTGGTTTGTTTTTGTTTTTAAAAGAGGGCAGGGCTGAAAAGCCTCACTTCAATAGACCCATGAGTGGTCTGATTCTATCTAGCTGCGCCTGCTCCGATGGCAGTTTTGACGATAGTGGTGCGTGGTGCTGCAGACGTATTTACCAACGAAGCAGTGCAAGACAGTGCTCCTTGCATGGGCATAGATCCACCCATGGATGGGCACAGGTGTGTTCAGGTAAGGAAAATACCTTAGGGCAGGTGTAGGAGGTCAGGTGAGCACATGGCAGTTGGAATAGAATTCAGTGAGTTAAAAAAAGAAGACTCAAAAGTAGCCCCTCATGATCTATGGACGTGGTTACACATCGAGTTAAACCGTGTCTTCTCAGGATACAGAGGTGGTTTGCAGCTCTCACAGTAACACAGATGTGTAACTTGGTTTCTCAGCCTATCAGAGAGGGGCCAAAATAGGGTGATGATAAACAGCTTTTGTTTTTCTGGCCCTTCCCTTACTAGGTGGAACTTTGAACCCTTCAAATTCTCAAATCCTTCTTGGAGTCCCTGGTGATAAGGTTGTTCCTCTTCTATTGTTCTGATTTAATGACATTGGAGTCACACTGCCTGGGTTCAAATCCCAAACTCACTCATTCATTCATTCAATATACATTTAAAAGGAGTGTCCATTATGAACCTGACATTGTTCTAGATGCGGAGGAAAGAGCAGTCCAAATTCTCATGTAATTTAGGTTCTAGTGAAGGGACACAAATATAAATAAATGAACAGGTAAATATGTAATATTCCAGATAGAGATAAATGCTATGGAGGAAACAAAAGCCTACTTGTGATGTGTTTAAGAAAAGATAAGAAGAATTGGAGAGAGCAAGGATAACCATTTTAAGAAGTTTGCTGTAAGTGGGGAAGAAATGGAGTAGTCTGATTTAGAAGTGGGATTCAAGGAAATTTTTTGGTTCTGTTGTTGTCTGTGGTTTTGATTGGAGAATTAACATCATGTTTGCATACCGATTCAGGAGAGGAGGAAAATTGATGACTCTAAAACAATGTCTTTGGGTTGCGTGTGTGGATGGGATCTAGTGCAAAGTGGAGGGGTAGCTTTAGATGGACAGTGGACAGCTCATCCACAGCAACAGCAGGGCAGGTAAACGCACGGACATAAATGGAGAAAGATGGGTAGATGTGATGGTAGAAACTTGTGCAAATTCTTTTGCTGATTGCTCCAATTTTCTCAGTGAAATAGGAAGCAAAGTTATCAGCTGAGAGTGAAGGGGAAAAGAAGACGCTGGAGATTTGAAGAGCTTGAGAGGAAGATGTGAAATAGTCCTGGAAAAGCGAGCTGAGCCGACAAGGGAAACACAGTAGGCTGCCAGGCACACGAAGGGCCCACTTGAGGCTCGTGATAATGACTTTAAAGGGAGAGTAGTGGGCGTGGTGGTTTTCCTCAGTCATGCTTAGCTGTGCAGGTGCAGGCAGGGAGAGGTGGAGAGTTGGCTTTAACAGGCTCAGGGTTTTGTGGGCTGAGCATGAGGGAGGGAGAGAGGGCGAGGCTGTGGGAGGTGTACACAGTGAGTAACAGGCGATGGCCCATGGGATCTAAACTGGGTGAGGACGCAGGAGGTAATGAAGGGGGTGAAGGACAATGAAAAGTTGCCAGGAGCAATGGCTTGTAGGTCCCGGTGTGGCCTAAGCATTGCTGGAGTTGGGAGTCTAGAGAAGGTGAGCTGGAAAGAGAGAGGGTTGTGGTTGGAGAGGGAGACGGCGGAACCGAGTATGGTGCAGTCACAGTTGCTGGTGTCGACTAGGCAGGGGCGTGAGCTTGGGAGGGCTAGCTGAGGTGGAGCAGAAGCAAAACCACTGAGGAAGAGGAGAGGAAATGATCTGGGGACAGCACTTTGGCAGGAGCACCTCCCTGCAGGGCCTGTACCTCTCCTGGGCCACCGCTCATGTTGTGTTAATATTTTTCATGTTGGATTTTACAGGGAGCCCAACTCCATGAAGTCTAGATGGATGTTGAAAGCACCATGAATTGCAACAGAAATAGCTTTGGGACGGATCCGACTAAACTGATATCCTTACGGACTGTGTGGAAGAGAGGCAGAGGTCAGGAGACGACTGCATTAAGGACCAGGGAGGGACCTGGCTGAGACACGGTGAGGGGCGGGAAGAGGTAGCCCAGCTCACCCCCGCCCAGGGGCTCCAGGGGAATGGAAGCAAAGACATCTGAGCAGTTGCAGATGTTCCGTTTGTTAATTATGTGACTCTGGGAACATCCTTTAACCTCCCTGTGCCTCAGTTTTCCCATGTAAAATGGAGATAATCGTTGTACCTCCCTCAGGGCTGTTCTGAGGACTCAATGAGATGGTGCCTGGAATGTGCTTCCGCTGTACCTGGGCCAGAGTGAGTGCATGTGTGTATTTAATTGAAGCAGCTTCATCAGCTATCTAGGTCGCCAAGCCCCAGTATTTTTGGAGGGACAGAATAAGCCCTTGGCAGGTGCCGAGGCGCTTCTCCAGGAGGGTGAGCGCAGATGCCGATTCAGCCTGCGGGGCGAGGTTCAGAGGGGAGGCCAAGGAAAGCAGGCCCACAGCCGAGATGAGCAATTCAACGTTAGCAAGCTGAGAGGTTTGACAGGAGAAACGGGAGTAAAACATGTTTCCAATCAGAGCCACGAGGAGGGTTGCCTGGAGGCACTATCGGTAATTGATGTGCGTCTGACAATAATTAGAAACAATTTCTGGGGACTTACAGGGTAGAGTCACCTAGTGATATTATTTACCACAGAGAGTAGTGTCTGGAGTGAAAATGGATGTTATTGTTTTCTGAGAACACATTAGAAGGTGACTTCATGGTGAATAGATTTTTCAAGATATTTGACATTCACTGACTTTCTATTTAGCTCCTCTTAGTCACAGAGGCCATTACCGTAATGACAATACCTGGATTTATCTCTGTTAATGGCAGAAGACACAGGAGAGATAAATCCTCCCTGTGTGGGCCTCTGACTCATGAATGTGACAGCTTTGCCTCCCCAAGCCGCTTAGAGACCTGAGGATTCTGGATGCACAGGAGGCCCAGGGCACAGCTTCAGCCTCACCCCAGTGCAAGAGAGACTCACCCACAAAGAGACTGGATTAATACAAATGGTGTTGCCTTTTTAAAATGGAAGCTTTGTTTTGTCCTCACTTGGGATTAAGTGAGATAATGTATACAACATATTTAGCACAGAGCCTGGCACACAGCGAGCACTCAGAAAGTATTGACTCATAGATTATTATTTTCTTAGGTTCTTCTAATAAGACTTAGGAGCCTTCCATATTTGACATGCTCCAAGCCCTGGCGATGGGCTGAGGGTTGGGGGAGAATCAGTGGCATTATTGGACCTTGGTGCTAGTGGGCTGTATTCCCCGGGGGAGGCCCTGAGGTTTAGTGGCTTGAGGTTTTCCTTGAATTGGCTTCTCTTTGGGTATAAGCCTGAAGACAAGACGCCAGATGTCAGCTCACGTGCAAGGGTACTACATAGGGGTTTGAAGTCAAAGCTTTATAGATCAGACAATGCCCATTTGCCTTCTACCCCTTCTGCACTGGAAGTCAAGTAGGAACTGAGGAGGGGCCCAGGGAAGGAGTGTGGAGTGTGGCATCTATAATTGTTACCTAGCGACAGCTCCATAACCCCATGCTCCAGCCCAGCTCACTAAGATGGGAAACAATATTAAAGGCTTATGGAAGTCTAAGTCCTACAGCTGGTTCCCATAAGGGCTGTTATTGGCATTTTGAGGGGGACAATTCTTCACTGGGTGAGATTGTCCCAAGCGGTGCAGGATACAGAACACTTGCAACCTCTGCCTGCTAATTGTCACATTTCATAACTTCCCCGGGTTGAGAACCTCTGTATGAGTGACAGCATGATTGGCATGTCCTTGGTGCACACAGACCTCTGTGCAAGTACACCTGCACACCAGCTGCCTGGCCAGCCACCTGGCCTCAGCTGGGTCACTTCCCTGCCCCGGTTTGAGAATGGGAGCGGCTGGCAGAGCGATCTCCAGGGACTGAATGAGTATTTAAAGATTGCAGATCCTAGCTGTCCCCTCCTTGGAGATGTGACCCTCTGTGAAAGGGCTGTGTTAGTCACACTACCTCCAGCCATGCGTAAGTGTCCCTGTTCATCACATGTCACCAGCAGGGGGGATTTACTCTGAAGCTAATGAAGCTTTAAGATCTAGAGCCTCTTCCAAGGCTGAAACTTGATAGAATTCCCAGATTTGAAAAAAATCCTAAAATTTTATATGGCATTACCAGTAATGCCTCATCTGAGAAGTCTGGCTATGGAATGATATTAAGAATAGCTACAAATCGTTACAAGTGTGTGCCAGACACTATATACCAGGTGTTTCAACCATTCTGTGAGTTCATTTTCTTCATTGCCCCTATTTAATAATTGAGGAAATTGAGGTGCAGAGAGGTCAAATGTCTTGCCTGAGACCACACAGCCAACAGGATTAAGAGCCTGGATTTGAACTTTCTGATTCCAAAACCCCACCTGCTCTGTATGCAGGTACACAGCCTCTCAGACAGGGGGAATAGTTAATGCACAGAGATGCTGGGTCAGGTAGAGGTCTAGAGAGTGGGACATTCGGGGCTTGTCTGACCACACAGGGCAAAGGAGGACCACAGGGTCCCTGAGGAGAGGGCCACAGGGAAAAGAGTGTGAGCTGGCTAAGGAGGAAATCCCTCCGGGAGGGGCGGCATAAGTCTGGAGAAAAGTTGAAGAGTTTGACCAGGAAGCTTCAAGTGGTCTGTTTTTAACAGCAGCTCAATCTGGAAGTTACTCTTCCTGGAAAAAAAAAAAAGTGACGTTCCCCTCCTCTTTGCTGACTAGAGGACACAGAGCCCTCAGAGTCACAAGTTATGGAGAGGAGGCGCAGGGCCGGGAGAGCAGACAGAGAAACCGGCAGCAGGCATTTCGAGGTCTGTACTGAGGGAGCAGCCATTTGAGGAAAGTTGTTGGTAATGATTTGGCATTTGAAGTACATTTTGCACAAGTGCAGATGTTGAGAATGTACATTTTCAAAAAATAGTCAATAAAATGAAGTCACATATACAAGAGACACCCAATGTGAACTAATGTGGGCAAGAGCAGCACCACCCAACAGAGAGTTAAAGGATGTCGCAGGAGGAGAATTCCAGAAGAGCCAGACAGAGACACATTTCCTTACCCACAACAGTAGATGGTGCTTCTTCAGTTTCTCAGTGAGGAAGAGTTTGAAATGTACAGGAGAAGCCCCTTGTATATCACTTATTCAGTCTTGTATACAATTATGCTTAAATAAGCTATTAATATTTGTAGTTTCCATCACAATGTAGACTTACCAACAACCGTCTTTTTTTGCCGTCATAATGAATTAAAGTTCCCCAGATAATTTGACAATTGGCAAAATGGAAAACACATGTGTCTTCTGTGCTACTTGTTGGAATGTATCTTACAGAACTGTTAGCATGAATACATAAAGATATATGGAGAAAGATATTTATTATAGCACTTGAATAAATTATAGTTTAGCAGGCAGTGGATTACTATCAGTCATTAAACAAGATTTGAATGGATGTTGTATAAGTGAAAAAAGCAATGTGCAAAATAATTTTATTGTGCAGTATGCAGTCATTATTATTTAAAAAACACTGTAGGTGTACACAGACGCCTACACATAATTGTGTAAACATTAGAGAGAAAAAGTCTAGAAGGACACAGGATACCTTTGAGAGCTGAAATTGGACATAAGAAAGGATTTTCACTTTTTTCTTTACATCCTACCGCAAAGGTAGAAGTGGTGGGATTGTGGGTGATTTTTATTTTTATTTTTTTTTGTGTCTTTTTTGTATTTTCCCAAATTTCCTATAAGGAACCTATGTTGCTTTTATGTTCAAGCTTCATTTCTGCCTGGGAAGCAGAACCATGCAAGGCTGAGCTTATGAGTTCTGGAGTCAGAATACCTGGGTTCACATCCCAGCTCTGTGGCTGTGCGGTCGGTGGTGACTGCGGATGAATGACTCACCTTTGTGTGCCCAAGATTCCTCATTTGTCACACACAGATAATGACAGTATGTAGTCTATGAGGCTGTCGGGGGGATTGTGTGGGATCCTTTGTGTAAAGGTGTGGTCAGGGTTTAGGACACACTGGCCATTATCATTAGATGTGGAAAGGTCAAGCTGAAGGGCACAGGTAGACAGGTTGATGTCAAGCAAAAGGCTGTGCTTTCCTGTCCTCCTCTGAGATCAGAGAGAAAGGACCCAATTGGAGGCAGAAACAAGCTGATGTAAAAAAGATGCAAATAGTGGTGGGATTTGCTCAGATTGCTTCTCCTTTCTCAGTAGAGCAGGGGTGAGAGCCACAGGGAAAAGGTCCAGAATGCTCTTTGTTCTGGTTCCTGCCCATTTATCTTGTGGTCCAGCAACTGCTTTCTTCTTCCCTCCTAAGGGCTTCCTCCTGTCTGATTTTCTGGGAGTAGAGTCTCAGTGTGTAAGCAGAGGGCCTGTCCTCACCTCTCTCCTCTGAGGGACAAGGGCCAAGGGAGCCCACTCTTTTCCCCACATTCTTTAATCCCCTTAGCAAATCCTGGCCAGGCTGGACCTGTTACAGACTCTTGTCAGCTTTCCCCATTGATTCCAAGGCTTGGACAAATGATCAGACACCAGCAATTGGGTTCTGCCCACAGAGGAAATTGGTTTTTCAGAATTTACTGTTTGGCTCTAACACCGCGGTGGCTGAAGATGATTCATGGCCCCCTTTGTGATTTCTTTTCAGATAACTCATAGGCCAGACAATCCAGTGTGTTTGAAAGTCACAGTGGACAACTCAGGGCCTCAGCATGTTTAGGCCCTTTGACTTGATTGGTTAATATACCAGAAGAGGCCCAAAGTAACTGAAAATGGTCACCTGGTGGCCACATGAGGACAACTATACACTGAAAAACAACTGAGCATTCTGGAAGCTCCATGTCTGAAAGCAGCCCTCCCTCTTGCCGGTTAGGCAGCAGCTATGCCAGTCTGCCTCTTAAGATCACTCACAGCTCGAAGAATTCAGGTACAGACACACACACATTGTCACCAAGACATTTCATGGTCTGGTGTGGGTCATTGTAGCCAGCCTCACCTCCCATCAGTTTCCCTTGCCCTCACCTCTGCCCTCTGCCCTCTGTCCCCCAAGCCATCATGGAAGACTTGCTCATATCTGACTTGCTCATATCTAAGATTTTTGTCTCTGGAAGCCAGCACATGCTTTCCCATGGGCAGTGCTTTTATGTGCTTTTATGATCAGCTAATTCTAAGGCATTCTGAATGATCCAATTCAACTATAATATGCTCTGTAAAATCTTTCTAGAGCCTTCTATGCAGAACTTATTATCTTTACCTAGGTCCTTCCTAACACTGTTCATACTTCTCTCTTTTATTTTCTTTTTTCTTTTACTATTTTGTTTGTTATTTTATTATCTATACTTATTTCTCTTATTGTGGTTTGTTATATAGTTGATCAGTAGTCCTCAAACTTCAGTAGGCATAAGGATTTAAAAGCAACAGCAACGATAATCTATTAAACTTATGATGTGCAGAGCTAGGATTGGGAAAACAGAGGAACACTAAATAGACTGGGTCTTAGCATCTTACATTATTGTGTTTCCTACCCAAGATGAGACCTCCGATTTGGTAGCTCTACCATGGAAGCTGGAAATCAGCATGTATTATTTAATTATAATTCTGGGTGATTCTGATTCAGGTGGTTAGAGACACTCCTTGGGTTAGAGTGTAGTAGATTTAGCTTGTAGGAGTGTAATGACTGTCATTTATAACATTGCTGTGGCATAAATTTGAGTCTAAGTGCTTTGAGCCTGGTGTATGCGAACCAGTCAGTTAGCTAGTGAGTGAAGCTAACTCACCATCTAAGACCTTCATCTCAATGATAGTTATGATTCTCTATTAGTCTTTGAATAAATGATGTAGCAGTTCCTAAACCAGTATAGGAATTTGATTCTGCAGGATGTTAATATGTGAGCCACAGAAAAAGTTAAACAAAGCTACATTTGTTTTCTTAATATAGTATTTTTCAGAGCCTACAAAAAGTAATCACACTGTGACTCTCCATGAGGAGCCTGTTGTAGACATTTTATGTTTTATGAAGTTGGTGTGTGAAATACACAGGTTTTGAACCAAAAGACTTGAGTTCAAACCCACTTCTGTGCTTGTTAGCTACCTACCTATCTGGGCTAAGGTTTCCATTTCTTATTTCTCATTAATGCTGGCCCTCTCTAGGTCACAGAACTGCAGTGAGACTCAGGTGAATTAAATACCTGTAAACACTTTATAAACTTTAAAGTTCTGAACAGACATTAGTTTTGCAATACATGGGAAAATGTGTTAGGTGCTTAATTGCAGAGAAAGTACTATTGGGCAACAGAGGAGGGAGAAATAAATTAATTTTGACTGGGATAATTAATTTATAGCTAGCAGTTGAATGAAATGCCAAAAGCAAACAAACATACACAGGTGTTCAGGATTGTTTTTCTGACACCATTTGCTATTCATTTGTGTGTTGCTTGCTATGAGCAGGAACATAGGTGCAACTGGAGATCTGTGAATGTCAATCTTCAAGAGAAGGAGCTGCCAAAGAGGACTTTGATATGGTCAAAGAATTCTATTTTAGATTTCAGAAATCTCATATAATTATACCTTAATAGACGATATTGAGATATATTCAATTCTAAACACAAGAAAATCATAACATGGGGAAAGGGCTCTGTAGAGGTTACACAATAACTTACTTTTATAGCATTTTGATATTCTCCAAAGGAAGCATGAGATTATGCAATTTTTATGTGATTTATCAATTCCAGAATAGTCTATTTGTTCAAGCAGTAGACTTTTGGCAATTCTCTGTCTCCTTGTGGTAGAGTTTTATCGACTGGCTGAAGATTTAGTCAAAGGTGCTAGGGAAAGACTCTAGGATTTAGCAAGAAACATCACAGCTATACATTTATGTATTCATTAACAAATTGTAGAACTATTTGTTAAACACTTAACTGCATGGTACTAAGCACTAGGAAATCAGTACTCTGTAAAATAGGTCCTGATCTCACCCTCATGTAGACAGATTCTAGTGGAAGTTACAGAAAGCGAACAGGAGTTGTATACAGAGTGCTAGGAAGCCATTAAGAGGAGTAACTATTTATGTCTGATGCAATTGGTAAAAGCAGCTTACAACTTTGCTTTATGGCCCTAGAAGTAAGGATAATGAGGAGTTTCTTGGGATAGTCCATAAGCTGACTCATGGGAAAAATAAGAGGGGAAGTGCAAAGTCAGTAAATAAGGAAAGCAAAAGAGGCAATTAGAGGCAGCAATCTAAGGACTGGCCTCTGTGTGAATAGACTCACTTCCTGGGAATGATCCTTTAGCCTGGTGTCATCGAAAGCTGGATATGAGTTTGCTGTGAGGTGCGGTGTCTTAAGGATACTGCCCAGAGACCAATGCTTACAGACAAGAAATGACCTGGGCCTGGAATAAGCTCTCCAGGCAGAATGGGCAAGTCTATGCCTAGTGCCTCAAAGGTCTACTGTTCACTATAGGGCTTGTAATAGTATTTGTGGAAACTTCATACAACAGAAACCACTCTCACTAGTTTAAGCAGAAGAGGATTTATTACCAGATATTAAATGACTATAAAATTATTTGAGCGGCTGGAAGAACTGGCTCTAAGATGAGCTTCTAAGAACTCCCAGCCCCCACTGTTGTGCAGCCTCATTCATAATCAGGAAAGTTGCAGTTCTGCTGCAGGAGGTTACTGAATTAGGAAGCTGCTGACTGCAGAGTGTGCTGCCTCTGCCTGAATCCATGCCAGCAAATGGATATATGTTCTCTATCTCTCTCATCCCTTAATTCAGTTCTGAATTCAAGTCTCCTTTGAGTGTATTTGAGAGTCTTTCTAGAAACCTTGCTGCAAGGGAGTTTAGGAAACATAGTTTTTGGCTTTCTGGCTTCTTCTACACAGGGGAACACACTACGAGGAGGTTAGAATAAATTTAAAGCAAGCCAATCACAGTATCTGCCACAGGTCCATATCCTTTCTGGAATCTAACCAGATTTGAAGTCCAAAGACCATACCCCATCCCTACTCTTTAATTAATACCTTGAGACGCTTGGGGATGGATTATTGGATCCTGCTGGCCCTAGACAGTTGGGGACTTGGGGGAATTTTGGGATTTCTTCAAAGGTTGTGGGAGCTGGAGAAGGACAGCCATGAGGTTGACAAGGATGTGGTGGGGAGGGCCAAGCAACCAGCAGAGAGTATTAGGAGAGCAGCTGGGATGTGAGGAGAGCTGGAGATGCAGAGTGCAGACAGGCAGCTGAATCTCAGTGCCCAGGAAAGCAGTTGAAGTCTCAAGAGCAAGAACTCAGGAATGGCCACCTGGTTATCCCAATTTATTCTTCTGGAAGTCATGATGTTGGCCTATTGCAATAATAGATTAATCAGGAAGGCCCATACATACCACCCAGTATCTTCCTGGCCCCTGGTCACTGGTCGATTTTAGCCTCAAGATTTCCTGAGAGAGATAGATCACTCGATGTGATTACTTCGCTGAGCAGCTTTCTTCTGAGGTAGGCCTTGCCTGTGTCTTCTCTGGTGAGATGGGGAATGAGACCTACCTGCTGGCTCAGGTCTGAACCAGATCCCGAGCCAATCATGGCAGAGGCAGAAGGTGAAAAATTCCAGCCTCATCATTCAGGAGGATACAAAATTAAAACTAGATGTCAACAGACCTGGTACACGGAGCACCGCAGATTCATTCCTTTCTTCATTCACTTAACCGCATTTACTGAGCCCCTGCCATGCAGCAGGAACACGTGTGCTCTGCCCAGGTGGGGGAATGGCGGGCAGTCTGGTAGATGAGTGAGACTCCCTCAGGTGGAGAAGCGAGGGCAGGGCCGGTCAGGCAGAGAGAACTGGATGGACACAAGCCCTGGGGCTGAAGTAGAAGTGCAGTGTGGCTGGAGGGCTGGGCAGGGCCTGGATAGGGAGGGCCCTGTTGGCCCATTATGGACTTTCGCCTCTCTCCTAAGTGTAAAGGGAAGCCATGGAGAAGGGTTTTAGGCAGGAGGATGGACACAATGAGAACAGTGTTTGAGCAACTGCTCTGGCCATTTTTAAAGCATCCTGTTGTTGCTTGAAATATTGATAGGCTGTGGGAAGGGGAGTGGGGGGGACACGCAAAAGTGGATGCAAAGAGGTCAATTAGGAAGCCTTTGTCATAGTAGTGGAGGCAAGAAATGACACTAATTCAAACAGGGGGTGGTGGCGGTAAAGAAGAGAAAGGGACAGGACTGAGATAGAGGAGGGAGAAGACAACATGATAAAGAAGAACAGTTTTGTTCTTTTCTCTCTACTCAACTCACTTCAAATTCTACTTTTGCTTTTAGACTTGGTTTTCATTTTTCATATTTATTTTTTTAACTTATATCCTGGTATAAGAAAATCAGAGGGAATAGATTTAAGAAAATTCACATTATGAATATGCTGACATACAACCCATGCCAAAGACTTTGAAGTGGTTTTAAAATCTGTATTATATATAGTGCCACAGTTAAGAGCATGGATTTTGCAGAGTATTGGCTATGTGAGCTTGGGCAAGTGATTTCACCTTTCTAGGCTACAGATTCACTATCTAGAAAATGGGGGTGATAATAGTACCTAACTTGATGGGTTTCTCTGAGAGTCATATGCGGTACATACATATAAAACAGGCACAGAGCCTGGCATAATGAAAATGCTCAATGAACGTTAACTATTATTATTATTGTTATTATTGTTATTCGTAGCGTGTAGCTGACCATCCTCTATACAGTTGGTGGATGATCCTGAGGCCTTCAGAGCCACCACTGAGCCTTGCACAAGCAGTTATTGCAGGACAGACTTGTACACAGATTGTGTGGACTCTGAAAAGATGGATCTACATTTTGAATTTAATTCTGCCTGTTTTCTCCCAAAGCCAGGTTCTGCCTCTGGGATTGTGCAGAACTTGTTGGAGAAGCATTGCATGGTGGGAAGGAGAGGGAGGAGGGGAGGAGAAGCAGCCTGAAGAAGGGGAAGACTTGAAGTGGAACACAGGGTAATTTTGGTAGTAGTTTGATTGTGGCTCATTTTTTTATGCAGCTCTGATTTGTTTTCTTATTCCTCATTCATCTGTTGATTGAATGCTTAAATGTGCCAAGTGCTACCACAGGTACTGGGGATACAGCTGTGAACAAAGTTCCAGCTTCCACGGAGCTTAAATTTTGGTGGGGTTATCTCTCTTGTCAGCAAAACTTACTTTCTGGAATTCTTAGCTGGCCAAAGCTTCTTCCTCCATGGTAAGAATCAACTGGGCACCTTGCCTGTCCTACAGCCATGTTGAAAAGCAAGCCCTGTTGTGTGGAGTTTGGAGCTACTCCTTTTGGGGAGGATTTAGTTTGTATTTTATCACGGAGGGAAAAAATAGAGAGGTTAATAGCCCCAATAAGATCTCCTCTCATTTAGTCCTCAAAATATCCATATGAGTAATGTATTGTTATCCCAGATGAAGAATCTGAAGCTAAAAGATAAAAGGATTTTCCCAAATAGAGGTGGAACTCAAGATTAGGACTTCACCTCCAATGTTTTATTTCTCTCTTTTATAAATTAGGATTTTTTGCTCAACTGCAAACAAGTGAATTTAATGGTATTAGCCCAGTTGGCAGTGGCTTGATGTTGGTGGTTAGAATCTCTGGTTAATAGATTTTCTAGTGAGTACACTTTCAGATAGATTGACCTTCATGAATTCTTTGAGGCTTCGAATCAAGGGGCATGCCCTCAGGGAGGATTTGTGTTTGCCTCTACCAGGCACCTGGAAGAACTATACAGCCCAGAATATTACGAATTCACAGCATGGGATTTCTCAGCTCATATAAATAATGGGAATTCTATCCTTAAATCCAATGATAGCGCCTCACTGATATGAATTTCTCAGGAGAAATTTATCCTTCCCAGCATCCCAATGGTAAGACAGACATTTATATTTACTGCACTCCCTTTGAGGGGCCTATTAAGCACTAACCTAGCTTAGCAGTTCCCAAATGCCAGACCATGGACCAGTGACGGTCTATGACAAAGTTGTCACCAATCTCAGCACAATGTGGAATGAACTAAAGTAAATTTAATTTAAAGGCTGCCTCTCCTACGTCTTTCTAACTTTCCATTATGGAATGATGGTAGAGTCGGAGGTATTTTTTGTTTGTTTGGTTGGTTTTACTTTGTTTTGGTTATTGTTATTTTGCAAAATAAAAAGTTGGCAAGTCTATGTCGGTCGGTTCTTTGTGGTTAAAATTTACCATTTGGTTTAATTCAAAAGGCTAGGAAAACTTGATATAGCTAACAAAATGAAAAATAGAAGCTCTGTTTCTGGCAATATGAATACTAGATATTAAAAAAAAATCCTTCTGGTGCAAAACAACTAAAAAAGAAAGTAAAATTGGAAAAAAATTATATATTTTAAAAAATGCATAGTTTTATTGGCAAGAAAAGATAATTTTTAGAGGCCAAAAATGAAAAGAAAGCACAAATACAGGGAAAGCAGTATTTGGGAGAGAGGAGACAAATCTTAGGTTCTAAGCAAGGTGGGAAATAGGATCAAACACTCTTGCCTAGAGCTGCTGCTCCTAAAAGGTGACATCCTCAGTGAAAAAAGGAAATAGGAAAAAAGTGCCCCACAAAGGGAGTGCAGTAAACATAAATATCTGCCTTACCCTTGGGATGCTGGAAAGGATAAATTTCTGCTGAGAAATTCAGAACAGTGAGGCACTCTCACTGAATTTAAGGATTGCATTCCCATTACTTACATGAGCCGAGAAATTCCATGCTGTGGCTGGGTAGTTCTTCCAGGAGGCTGGCAGGGGCAAACACAAATCCTCCCCGAAGGCATGCACCTTGATTCCAAGCCTCAAAGAATTCCGAAGATAAAATTTCAATTAATGTTAGGTCAAAAATAAAAATCACAAAACAAATGAGAAAACAAGATGTCACAGGAGGAAATCGAAAGAAACATTAAGAAGCAGAATCAGAGCAGTGAAAACTTCAGATATTAGAAATGTTGAATACAATAATATAAAAGAAGTATTGAAAGTATAAGAAATTATCAAGCTGATTTTTTTTAAAAGAACCAATTAGAACTCGTGGAAATAAAAAATATAAGCACTGGCATTTAAAAGTTTCAGTTACACAGGTGAAAAGAGAGTTAATGAACTGGAAGATAGATATGAAGTAATTACTCCAATTGCACGGAGGAACAAAGAAATTGTTAGAAATTAACAGAAAGGAAAGATAAAAGGAGAAGGCATAATGCACATCTACAGAAAGTAATAATAGAAATAATGAGGGAGATGCGTATCAGAAGTTATAATGTATGAAAATTTTCCAGAACTGAGGAAATAGAGGAATCCTCAGATTTGGAAATCCTTATGAGTACCAAACAGGATAAATTATTAATACAAAACCACACCTAGACACATCATATTGAAATTATAGAATATCAAAGATAAACAGATCTTAAAAGGACTTACACAGAGAGAAGAAAACTTACCTATAAAGGAATGACAAACTGATAGCTTACTTCTCAGAAGCAGCAATGGAAATTAAAGGAGAGATATACATTCAAAATCCTTCATTAAAAATATTTAATAAGCCAAATGTAATATCAAAGAATTACAGCTCCAAAATACCTCTGATTTATTAAAGAAAATACGTTTTCACCTGTGACTGGAATGAATTGCCCCACAAACTTGGAATTTAAATGTGGACATTTTCCCCCAATTTTTCCAGTTAAGCCCATGAATGCTCGCAGGTCCCACAGGCCCCCGTACCATGAAGCTCAGCCTCATTGTCTCAGAGTTCCCATGCTCCATGATTGAATTGTCTCAGAACACGGGCCACATACGCCAAAGTGGGTTGGACTTCTTCTAATGCCAGACATAGAGGGAAATGGAATTGCATCAGTTTATACCACCCAGGGCAGCTACTTTTTCCTGTCATGCATATTGCAGTTGAATTTTGCCCTGAAAAATTTCATGGATTATTTGTTTACTACAAGTGCACTCTGACAAATGCAGATCATTGCATAATCACAGGGAGACCCCACTTGGGTCTCTTAAATTACAATTTTCTTGAGTGACAATCGTAACCTCCCAGGAAGCAGTGGATCACATCAACCCCCATCACTACCCTCAGAGGAAGAATCACTATCCCTGTGTCTCAGGGTGGCCACCTGCCTTCAATAAGTGGAGGCAGGGTTTTAAAACCACAGGAAATGCCAAAGGTCTTATATTCATCTCTCTCAGGGCAATGAAGCCTGCTTAGTGTACACTTACACGAGAGAGTACTCAATGACTCTCACAGAAAAGAGATCTCAAAGTGACATTTTCTCTTCCTAAACCAATAAGGTCTTCTCACTCACAGTCCACTTTCAGGAACTGACCCCAAATGTGCAGAATCTACTTATATCAAGACACAGCCACCAACTTCTCTTGTTAATAAAGAGAAGAAAACTCACAAAATCGATCTGGTAGGGCAACTCTTTTTGGGCCAACTAAGTACAACTAAAATGCCTGAACAGAGTTTTACCTGTGAGTTATAGGTTTGCTTGTATGAGAATTACATTTCTTATTCATTTCTAAACAGAGAACATATTTCTGGTGGTATATGATTCCTGAATGAAATGGTGCTAACAAATATTCACATACTTTGTGAAGGAGAACACAGGCAAATTTTAAGGTATGATCTGTAGATATCAAACATGTTTTCCTTACTGGAAAATAGGCCTGACTGCTTGGCATGAATATTACGTTGGAAAAAATAGCATTTAACTTCTCTTCATTTGGAAGACTAACATGTATCACAAAGTCTGAAAGTAAACCCAATATAACCAGACCAAATTCATTCAGTAGCAAAATTTTAAAAACTGCGGAGGCCAGCAAATGTGTATGTATACGTACACAAAATGCATTGACACTAACAGAAATCAAGGTGCTTTCCTCGTGATCAACTCCAAGGACATGAAAACCTGATACCTCAAATCTAACCACTTGCAAAAGGGCATTTATTAGTTACCAGGAATTTAAAGGAAATAAATGTTCATTGAAAAGTAGCTTATACTGAACCCTCATTTTTACATTCATTCTTTTACATATATGTTGGCTTATCATTTTTAAACTACCTTATCATTTATTAAATGTGACCAAGTAGCTCTGGATCCTTGGTCTCAGTTATTTTATTAAGGCATAGCAAGAACAGGACTTTAAAAAATCCTGTAAAATTTATACTTTTTAAGAAATAACTTAAGAAGTCACTTTTATCCCAATAAAGCCATCTTTATTAAAATATTTAAACATTTATTGCAAAAACAATACGTGCTCTTTATTTTTAAAAATGTAAACAATACTGAAGTATATAAAGTAAAAACTGAACATTTCCTGCAGCCCTGCTTTATCCTATTCCTAGTAGAAAGCCACCGTTAAGAGTTTTAGGTTTAATCTTCTAGATCTAGCTTTACTTCCTGAATCTTGTTCTTTTACCTAACACTATATCTTAGAGATGTTTTAATAACAGTACATACCAAAGTACCTTGTTGTTCCATAGTATTTCAGAGAACAGATGTACCATAACTTATTTTCCTACTGATGGACTTAAGATTGTTTTCAATGTTTCATATATAAAAGCAAAACTGCAGTGATTATTCTTTGCACACACATCTCTGCGTATTTGTAAGAACATTTCTCACGATTTCTAGAAACTGACTTAACATGTCAAAGAATCCATGTTTCATATCTTAATACATTATATTCATTAAATTTTTTTCTTTCTAGTTAGATTAAGCAAACTGTGTTTTGTTTTGTTTGTTTTAGCTCTAGTTTAACCCCTAGAAAACTGATCCATGGTCTTGGAGAATTCCTTCTATAGAAGGCCAAAGAAGCTGAGAAAACAGAGGAAATCATCAAGGCTCGCCTGAGAAAGCAACACAGCTATACCATCATCCTCATGCCCCTAAGGAAATGAATCAGAAAAAACTAGTATATCAAGGTCAAAGAAAAAATAAGAATTCTGGGTGTTCAAAACCACATCAAGAAAGAGATTTTTTAAAAAATTAAAGCCTAAATAGTCTTAAATGATAGAGTAAAATGTGCCCATTTGTACGTGAATACTTATGTGCATAGATACAGTTTCGTGTGGCAGCATTTTTATATTCTAATTTCATATAATTTCAAGTATTTTATGACTTAAGCTTTCACATTTCTCACAAAGACATATTCCTCAAGAACAGAAACAATGTTTTAGAGCAAAGAATGTGTTCAATAAATCTTTACAGAGGACGAGTCTCCTGTCATTAGGAGTGAACATACATAAAGAACAAATAATGAAGCAAGGCCCCTTTATCCTTTAGACATCCCCAAAATAAAGAACCAAATTCAAAATTTTATAGGTTTGGCTTTCAGAAAAGTCTGACAGAAGCTGTGTGTGAATTTCTTTTTCTCTTATACAGCTCCATTCCTACTTACTCTGTTTTGGTTTGTTTTTTTTAAATACTCCTGAGATGGCTTAATGATGTAACCTATGGAGAAAGTTGTGATTGGAGGTTCTTTTTAGTGCAAAATAACTAATAGGTCTCTGTCCTGGATAAATTCTCAGATGCTGAGGAAGACATTTCCTGTGGCCAAAAGGTTTTCCTCACTAGTTTTAGTCAAAATGTCTTTTCCCAGAGCAGTTCTCTGAAGTCAACTGAGGTGACCCATTTGCAAAAGTCCTTCCCACATATGTCTTAGAGTTTGGTATGAATTCCTCGATGCTGAATGAGGAAAGAGCTGCAGGTCAAGGCTTTCCTACACTCTGCATTCAGAGCGCTTCTCTTTAGTGTGAAGCTCCCATGTGTCAAAGGAAAGAACTGTCACGAAAGGATTTCCAACATCTTTTGCACTCAAAGGTTTTTTCCTCTGGTGTGGATCTTATTATGGCGGACAAAAGCAGAATGGCAGGCAAAGGCCTTTCTACATTCAAGGCACTCAAATGGCTTCTCTCCAGTGTGACTCCTTGCGTGCCGAGTGAGGGAATAGCTGTAGGAAAAACCCTTCCCACAGTCTTTACACTCGTAGGGCTTTCCTGCAGTGTGGGTCATACTATGGCGGAAAAAAACAGAGTGGTAGGTGAACGTCTTCCCACATTCATTGCACTTGTAGGGCTTCTCTCCAGTGTGAATCCTCATGTGTCTGGTTAAGGAAGAGTTGTAGTGAAAGGCTCTCCCACATTCTTTGCACCCAAAGGGTTTTTCTCCAGTGTGGGTCATATGATGCTGGACAAAAACAGAGTGGTAGTTGAAGGTCTTTCCACATTCGGGGCACTCATAGGGCTTCTGTCCAGTGTGAATCCGGTGGTGGTACATGAGGTGCGACCTACGGTTGAAGACCTTCCCACACTCCACGCACTTAAAGGGCCTCTCCCCAGTGTGAATCCTCATGTGTCGAATGAAGTCTACCTTCTGACCGAAGGCTTTCCCACACTCCTGGCATTCATAAGGCTTCACTCCAGTGTGAATGCGCTGATGTCGAACAAGGCGGCAGTTCTTGTTAAACTCTTTCTCACATTCCTTGCACTTATAGAGGGTCTTCCCTTCAGGAACCAAGGTGTCGTTGCTCGGTTCCTGTGAGTCGCATTCATGGAGTGTATCTCCTGCCGAGACTTGCTCCTGTAAGACCCTTAAGCACAGACTATCATTTGTCCCCAACATGCTGCGTTCAGGGCTCACCTTCCTGAGGAGGGTCTCCTTGTGCGAGACGGTAACTGGCCCCAAGTGCCCTTCCTGCATTTCCAACCAGTCTTCCCGATCCCTCACTCACCCCAACCTGGAGGACCCTTTCGTCTCTCTTCTCTGCCTTTTACCAGTGCTTCAGCCGGCAGATCAACTCTGGTGTGCGCACCCCAGTCACCAGGAGTCTGCAGGCCTCTGGTGTCACCTCTCAGCACAAGGTCCTCTCAGCTGCCCCCACTCCTTCCAGGTGAAGGTCACGAACTCGTCCAACACCGCTGCCTGGGACACCGCCGCCTCGGATGTCGCCGGGGCGGAGCGAGAGGAGAGGTCCACGTGACACTGGCATCCGCCTGCGCAGAAAGCGCCTCTGACTGCAGACACCAGAGAGCACTGTGCGCAGCCGCCGCTGCGGAGCTGTAAGTTCCCGGGGCTTCAGTTTCACGTTTTTATTTCTGAGAGTTTAACCTTCAGTTATTGTGGAAGGACGTTCACGCCGGTTGTGTCAGACAGAGCCTTCAACCTTGCACACAGACATGTATGTCAACATGCATGCAAGGAATTTGGTCATGTAGGGTGTGCAGAGAGAGAGTGTCCTACTTATTTGTGGCTTATTTTAAACGCTGACCCACACTTAAGTGTGTGCAGGGCCTGGGCATTAGAATCAGTCCAGTCTAAATACTGAGTGTGGAGAAAACGTGGACATTCAGGATCTCTTTTACGGTGCTGATGATTCTGTAATTAGTAAAATCACTTTGAAAAAGTTTGGCCCCATCTCCTAAAGGTCTTTCCAAAACAAAGCTTCCTCGCATGCGTACTAGGAAATATGTCCCAGAATATTCACAACAGCAAACACCTGGAGAGTGTCCTGGAAAGAGGATGCCTTCTCCACAGAATGCAACATTATTCAGCAACCCGGGAGGGCTCTAGTCCCCTACCGCCCCCGCGCTCCCCTCCCCCCCAAGCAGAGATGCATCACAACTTAGGTTGCAGAATCCTCAAAAACTAAGGGTCCAGTAGTGCTGCGTTGCTCCAGAACTGGCGAGGAGGGGAAGCCGTCATGTGGAGGATGGTGATGGTGGTTTGATCTTTGAGCAAGACCTGATCCACTGCCCTCTCCTGCCCAAAATGGAGTTGCTTATTAAAGTGAAGAGAGGCCCTTGGAACTAGGGAATGAGAGGCAAATTTGAAGGTTTTGGTGAGTCCTGGGAAGAAGAGGATTGATAGTCATTTGACACACTGAGTGGTGGGACCTCCTCCGCTTTTTGCTCTTCCTACCCCTCGTTTAGAATATTCCTCTCTGAGAATTGAATCAGCTCTAGGAGAGACCTCAAAATACTGACTTTGCAGTTCTCCCAGTGAGATGTCCTGGAAGATTGACTTTCAGCAAATACTTACATTTTGTTTTATTTTTCTGTCTTCTGTGCTGGCCAGAACCTCCATCTACTATATTGAAGAGAAGGGGTGATCTCAGCTGCCCTTTTTATTTTCCTGATTTTAAAAAATTCTAACCTTTCATAACTGAGATTGTGTATAGTATGGATTTTTGTTGGTATCGCCTGCTTGGTTACTTTCATGATGCGTATAAATATTAGGGTCAGTTAGAGAAATAAAAGACTAGACAGACATGCCAAAGTGGAAAATCCAACAGCGTTTTCTCACCCAAAGTATTTGGAGCAAGTCAGTCACAATACAAGGCAGAGTGCTCAGCTGTGTTTTCCAGACAGCAAGACTCTCCCCAGCATGGGAGGCAAGGGAGGACAGCAATGACTTACGTAGCTTTGCATGAGCTGGTCTGAATAGGTTCTGAACTGTCATGCCAGGGACAGGTGTCCCCATCAATCTCAAGATACCACACATATGATGGCAAAGTTCTCTCCAGTAGTGGTTTTCAAAGTGTGGTCCCTGGTCTCAATTGTATTCATTTTTAAGAGTTAAAGAAATGCTGACCACTAAATACTTGCAACATAATCATAATAATGTGGGCAATTACAAAATGGTTAGCTTTGTTTCTTGGAAATGTCTATTTTTCTTTTCTTTAATGAATTTGTCTTGAAGCACATGGTTTTAATGATATATAGCAGCTTCTAAAATGATAAATAATTTCTGTTACTCGAGCTGTCAGTAGAGATGGTTATAAGTAACCTGAATACCTCAGCAGAAAGTTGGTACAAATTAGGTCACATCAATAGATATATCCAGACTCTGTTATCTGGGAGTTCTCAGGGGGCTTCACACAAGGGCTCCTGTGTCAGCGTGGGCTACTGTGGTGACTTAACCAATGTGATTGTAGACTGTCACCTGCAATTTTTGGTTCTTGGACACACCCATGGGCAGGGTACCCACCACCATTCTTCTGCCTGTCTTTAGCACTGTAGTCCAAGCATGAACTTCTGTAATATTAGACCAAGCTGTGAGTGTAATAAGACTTTGCTTAAGGTTGGGGATGGCAGAGGGACTGCCACACAGAGAATAACTTCCAACTGGCATTAGATATGGCTTCTCTTGGAGTACTAGTCCCCAGCCAATTCTCCTGGCCTCCGTAGGACTACCTTCTGCTCACAGGCCGTCCTCCTCTCTACCCTTAAGGAAGAGGCCAGGTTTTCTCTGCACCCCAAAACACCTCACATGTTCCTCGATTCGATGTTTAGGCTCCAGTCAAGGCTCAGAGAGAGGAAGGAATTTCATTTTAAAACCCAATTCAGGCCTGTCTTCTCCATTTTATGTTTCCATCTTTTACCTTTAAAGATGACCGATCAGTGTAATATCTTCTTCTGTTAATGGAGACTCCATCCCCATTCACACCATTGTGGCCTTACCCTGTGACTGCAATAGTACATCCTTTTAGAACACAATAGTGCCACATTTCTACAAGATACACATACTTACTGTTATGGGCTGTATTGTGCCCCCCAAAAGATGTTGAAGTCCTAACCCCCAGTACCTGAGAATGTGACTTTATTTGGAGATAGAGTCTTTGCAGATGATTTAGTTAAGATGAAATCTTTAGGGCAGGCCCTAATCCAATATGACTATGTTCTTATAAAAAAAGCTTCAGAAAAAAAGAGAAAGCTCCTTTTGTTGAAAAGAATGACTATGCTAGGGAAAGAACAGTGTTTTCAACAAATGGGGATGGAACAACTGGATCCATATGCAAAAGAAAGGTCTTGAATCCTTAGCTCATACTGTACACAAAAATTCACTCAAAATGGATCATAGACATAAATGTAAGAGCGAAAACTATGAAACTCGTAGCAGAAAACATAGAAGTTAATATCTGTGATCTCGACTTAGGTAAGGGCTTCTTAGATATGACATCAAAAGCATGAACAATAAAAGAAAAATAGATCAACTGGGATTCGTCAAAATAAAAAACTTTTGTGCTTCAAAAGATACCATTCATTGATAAAGTGAAAGGACAACCCACAGAACAGTAGAAAATATTTGCAAATTATATATTTGATAAGAGATTTGCTTCTAGAGTATATAAATCATTCTCACAACTCAATAATCAAAAGACAAAAACCCCAATTAAGTATGGGCCAAGTATTTGAATGGATGTTTCTCCAAAAAATACATACAAATGGCCAAGAAGCACATTAAAAGATGCTCAGCTCATTAGTCATTAGGGAACTGTAAAGCAAAACCACAATGAAATACCACTTCGCACCTACCTGGATGACTAAAATAAAAAAGACAATAAGGAACATTGGTGAGAATTGGTGGAGAAATTGGGAACCTCATAGTCTTATTAAACTCATACTAGAGAAAGAGTCATATGTTGCTGGTGGGAATGTAAAGTGATGCATCCACTTTGGAAGACAGTCTAGCAGTTTCTCAAAAATTTAAACATAGAGTTACTGTAGATTAGAACACAGAAATTTTACTCCCAGAGAAAGTAGGATTTGATTCCCAAGAGAAATGAAAACATATGTTCACACACAACTTTGTATGCAAATGTTCATAGTAGCATGATTCATAATAGCAAAAAAGTGGAAGCAACCCAAATGTCTGTTGACTGATAAATGGATAAACAAATGTGGTACATCCATACAATGGAATATTACTCAGGCATGAAGAATGAAGTACTGAAACTTGCTACAACATGGATGAACTTTGAAAACATGTTATGTGAAAGAAGCTACTCGCCAAAGGACACATATTGTATGATTCCATTTATATGAATTGTACAGAATAGGTAAATCTACAGACCATAGAAAGTAGGGCTCAGGGTAGGAGGCATGGATGGGAATTGACTGCTAATGGGTATGCTTTTTCTTTTTGGATGAGGAAAATGTTCTAGAATTGGGTTGTGGTAATGGTTTGGCAACTTTGTGACTATAATAAAAAGCATTGAATTGTATAATTTAAATGAGTAAATTTTATGTATGTGAACTATACCTTAAGAAAGCTGGGTTTTTTTTTCTTTTAAGAATAGTATTCAAATGTTCAAAAGAGCATTTCATTTCAGGGATACAGACAATAATATAATAACCACCCATATACTTACCAGGCAGCTTAATAAAGAAAATCCTTCAGATGCAATGAAAGCCTCTTGTGTATTCCTCCTTGATTTAATCAATCTCATGCCACTTCTGGAAGTTACTAGGTTGTTTATCCCTACAGGTGAACTTAATGTTTATCATTTCTTGAATGCTTTATAGTCTTGCCACATTTGTATTTGTATATGTATACAGGAGAACATACATATTTATTCACAATGTATAATATTGATATGCATCTATTACTCCTTTTATTTTTAACTTTTCCAAGTCTAGGTTGTTCAGTATTAAATAACATTAGTATAGGACATCCACATTGTAATCCAGGCTACATTTCCACTTCTTCTATAAGATCCCGAGTGAAAGGAAGGCCATTCTGTCCTTGAAGAGTCTAAATCCATTCTTACAAAGGAGCCATTTCTCCAGACAGGGTCTGCACAGGTACCACCTTGTCTGCTATGCAGATTGAGTTCCACAGGACCACACGGAATATTGAATTCCTCAGAACCACAGCTTTTCCTCACCTCTACTCTGTGGTCTCCATTCTTTTAGGAGGCATTTCCATATGTGGTCCACTGGTGAGCTCTGTGTTCCACCTGTTCTATAAAAGTATGTGTTTTGTCTTCTCAACCTGTTCTATTGCCAGAAACAGACTATTCTCATTACTTAGTCTCAGAGTCTGGTCCCTGAATCCAGATACAGCTGCGAAGGATTCCAGTTCTGTCACTAAGACCCTGGAGTAGGTCATTTCCAGCTGGGAAGTCCCCAAACATTGCAGGGACTTCTTTCTCATCTGGAACTAGGTCCCTCATGGGCTCATCTGTGTTCATAGGCTTAGTCTTCCTCCAATTCATTCTATAAAAACATTCAGGTCAGAGAGCTCTTCCCTCACAGCATTTGTCTACCACGACTGGGTAAAGCACAGAGGAGGAGGGAGAGGAGGAGGGGAAGGAGGAGAAGGGGGAGGATGAGGAGTAACCTACAATTTGAGCAGATCTGGGATCATATTGTGGAGCTGCGCTCTCCTCTCCCCTGTTCACTGGGAGCTGGTTGAGGAGAGGGGAGAAGAGGAGTGAGGAGCAGTCCTGGGAAGTGGAAGAGAACTTGGTGGCCCCAGCCCTGTTCAGACACTCTCCCCTGCTGCGCTGCCAACTCCCATGCCCAAGCTGCCTGGGGGGGTGACCACTCCCACCCTCAGCCACAGCCGATACCACAAAGGCCCACTCCTCCGACCTTGGCAAGCTTGTGAAGCTGGTCCTTTCCACGCTTCTGTGTTGAAGTAGTGGAAGAGACACAGAAAAGCTGATGGGCCCTGGATTCTTCACAACAGGGTCCCATGACATGCAGGCAGGAAAATAAAAATCAAAGTAGACTTTTAACACATTGACTGCCACACTAGAGAAAAATTTTTTTTCTTTGGGGCCATGGGATTTTATTACAAAAATAGAATAAAAACTTCAAAATCAAAATGATCCTTTCTAATTTGATGAAAAATTGGTTATTTTTTATTATTTTCTGTGCGTGAGTTATATGCAACTTGAAAAATAGTTCTCTCAGCCCCCAAGGTGAAGAGATGTGTGAGCTACCTATGCTTCATGAGGCCCCGGGCTCAAAACTAGTGAGAGTTAAATACAACTCACATGGCAGTTAATGTGTTAAGGAGACTGACGTCAGTGAAATATTTCAATGCTGGCACATTTTTTGCCTTCAGAACAAAGAAAGTCAAATCCTATGAAAGGAAAGGTCTTGAAACGCTCTTAGAGGTGTGTGAGGACAGCTTTAAGCACTGCTGGTCTTGGATTGTCCGCTCCCCTCTCCTGCGCTATTGAGGGAAGGAAGCAGAATGGGAATTTAAGACTTATTTAAAGCAAATGGAAACAAACAAAGAAAACAACAACTAAACCTCCCTTCTGGTGATTAACCATATTCTAGAAACTTACTAACTCAGTTTCTTTTTCCCGTCTGTGGCACAGGCCTCTTGAAGTACTCATTGTTTCCAGATCCAAGGTGCCTTCCTTCCTTCGACTCTGCCTATGCCTTACCTCTGCTGGAACGTAGTGTCTCAGGCCCAACTGAAATGTCTTTTCCTCTAAAAACGCAGATCCTCCTTGATTCTCCTCCACGTTAGGAGTAAACTCTCCTTTGTGTTTTCCTAGTCCTTTGTCCTTCATCTCGCATCATCACTTTTCACTTTCTTCCTGGTGATAAAACTAATTGTGTGTGCAGCCTGATTTCCTCCCCAAACTGTAAGCTCTCAAAAGCAGAATGCCCATTGAATTCATCTTTATATTTCCCAGAGTGAGAAACACTGTGCCTTGCATGTGGTCAGTGAGCAAATCTATGTTTTGTCTAATTTGATTCCTTTTATAAGTCTTAGAAAAAGGTGTTTTATAACCTTTGACCAACTGAGAGAAGTGTGGCCAAAGATGAGAATGACTTGCCCACAATAAATTCTTTCACTGGTGCTTATGGCTTCAAACAATATTGAGCCTAACAAACAACAACCAAAACACAAAGCCCAGTAAAGCTCATTCACTAGTTATGTGTTTGGGGAACCGACTCTCTTCCCTTTGTGCGTGACAGCTCTGTTTCTGCCTGGTGAGGGAGCAATTCACTTACAATACAACAGCAAATTGTTACTCCAGCTATAGTTTTAGGACTAACTCCTCCCCCTTTTCTGCATGTGTCAGTTACCCTAGGGCCCTGGAGCCTCTGCAGATAAGCTCAACATCTGCCTCTTGGATGCCCAGGTGGATTCTGAAGTTCCCTCCCCATGGTGGTTGCTGTAGGGAAGAATGAGTTTCTGTTTTGCTCAGAAAATATTCTTTATGACTGGAGGTTTCCCATGTGCTTTTTGTCTGTTCTACTTGTCTACCATTTGCTGACAAGTTGCCTGACTCCTCAATTATTCATATATATATATATATATATAGACACACACACACATACACACACTTTTTCATTAGTATGTTTCCCATTTCCAGACTAACAGAAAATTCTTCAAATGTTGTTATGAAATGTCAACATCTCATGCTGTAATATCCCACTAAAAAGTTCCAGGA